>VZUI01067364.1:0-39916 GCA_013401135.1 Cettia cetti | reverse complement strand
TATCTATCTATCTATCTATCTATCTATCTATCTATCTATCTATCTATCTATCTATCTCTCTCTCTCTCTCTCTCTCTATCTATCTATCTATCTATCTATCTATTTATCTATCTATCTATATCTAAACAGTATTTTTCACAAGAGATTTTGTGAAAACTTGTGACAAATTTTTTACGGTCAGATGATGATAATGATGACTTTTCAAACATCACTAATTTCTAGTAGTTAAATATTTAGAACCATAAATATGTATTTCATGGTGACCAAGTTTTTTTGTACTTCTGCCTAAATATTCAACGTATACAAAATCTAGGTAATATACATACCACTGGATGATTTCCACTTACTGTACTGGAGCACAGTGATTACTTGTTAAAAGACAGTAACCAAAAGTCCAACTTGCGCTTAACAGAAACTTTTATGTAGCTTGATCAAATTTTAAAAACTTTTTTAATTAAAAATAAATTTTTAAAAAAAGGAAAATCATTTAGTCTTGATGTAATCAAAAGGATATTCTTCACTTTGTCACTGTGAAACGTTAGATTAGCCTGCCTGCAAACACAAGGGCTCTACCTGACTTTGACTGTATAGATACAAATCAGCATGTGCTGCTTTGACTTTTCTCTTGTCCCTGCCCACTTAGGATTTTTTAATGACTGGTGCTCCTAGAGACTGTGGCACCACAGGGGCTTGGCATATGCCCGTAGTGCCCAAGAACTAGCTAAAATGCCTGGCAGATTTACTTACACTAGCTTTTATTGCTCTGGTCCTTTGTGCCTGTGCTGTTGTGCCTCCCTTCTGTAATTGCACAGAGGCGTTCTGTAAATATGGTTTCTGTTGTCTTCTGTGTGGGGAAAAATGAGGAAAATATCACTCTGTGTCATGAGTAAATTTTATTATTTAATTATTTTCAGGTTAATTGTTCCTTTGCATTCCTGAGAATTTGCCAAGGGTAATTACTGAGAGCCACAGTGAGAAACCATAAACCAAAGAAGAATCAGAACTAGAGCCTTTGACATCGTTTTACTTTTTTTGCTTGCAGTGACTTTGGGATTATTTCCATAGTGTTACCAGGAGTTTACCTCCTAATCCATCTTTCCTTGCCTCACTAACTGTTATAGGGTATTATGGGACGTAAAGGTTTGCCTGGTCCGCCTGGCCCCCCCGGCATCAGCATACAAGGAGACAAGGTAATCCAGGTTAATATGATATCTGTTCAGTTTCTTCTAAAACTGCTTCTCAAAGAAATTCATTGCATTCTTTCTGGTTTTGCCACTAGATCAGTGAACTCCTGCAAATATTAATTTTAGACTTAATTTTCATATTCATAAGATATGCAATATTTACTTGCTGCATTTTCAGTATTGTTTGCACCCAACTGCTCTCCTATTGTTCTCGTCATTAACAATATATTTAACCTGGAGAAAAAAGGCTTATCTCTGCCACATCTTATTGATTTACCTAGATCTGTAGTTTCCTTTGAGCTTGCATTTGTGCTTCCTCCTTGCACTTGTAAAAGGCAGTAATAGAGATCTACTGTGGCAAAATAAGTTAAACCAGACATGTAGGAATATAAATGAAGTTAGGCAGTCTCCCACATACTCTTAATTGGGTTTTTACTAACCAAGTTCCAGCCACAACTTCTCCCCTTAAAAGGAGAAACACAAACATGATAACATATTCTGAGCATTCAGTTGCTAAATTGCCTTGTCATATATGCATGGAAAAATGTATTAAAACTGGAGGCTCCAGTGGAGAACAACCCAAGTTTCTCCTGTTTTCCTTAAATGTGTGTGCTTAAAATTGAGCATATGATTGTATATTCCCCAGGATCAAGAGTATTGTGCTCAGGTGTCCGACTCTAAGTGGTCAGCCCCCAGTGATTCAGTAAAAGGGGCAATGTTCTAGTTTGGTTAGAAAAAATTCCTCTCCGTACTGTGATTTTGGCTGTAGATACCAAAACCATCAGGGTATTCACTGGAAAACAGGTCTTCATTGGAAAACAGTGACATTCTGAAACAAACAAACAAATTTATGAAATGGCATGTTGTTTGCAAAATGATGAAGAGGAGATTCTTTCTTTGGTCCATTATGAAATTATTTCATACAAACTTTACCAGAAAAGCACTGACTCCTTCAGAATTTATTTTGTTCAGGACTTATTTTGATTACATTTTCAATGTCTTCCATTTTTATATTTGTGTTCCATCATTTCTGGTTTTATTCTGCAGAGGGCTCTTCCTTTTATTTTACTGAGCTCTTTCATAGCATAAAGACATACTCTATTATGTTCTTCCTTTTTTCCATATTGTATAACTCCCTTTTATGGTTCTGACTTATCCTGTTACCAGACTTCCTTTACAGAAATCTCTATATCGTTTAGACCTTTGTTTCTAATTTGTTTGCAATTTGGGTCTGTATTAATTGTTGTCAGTAATCACAAAGCTAATACATATTTTAAGGTAAGGACATAAAAAAACCTCCTAATTTTTTTTTCTCTTCTTCCTTTGTTTGATGAATCTCCACAAACTGTTTGCTGAATTCTTGTGAAAACCAGAAAAATTTTTGCCATCTCTGTGTCACTTTATGGTATAGGAAAACTCTGTCTGCCTTTAATAACAATTTCTGCTGTGTTTCCAGAATCTAATATTTGGATATATGTTTGTTAATTCTATGGGTATGTGAGGTTAATTATAAAAACACAATTGCCATTCTGGACAAAAACGTTTCAGCAATCAAATGCATCTGATGATACAGTAAAAAATATGCAGACTTCACGATATTTTTCTGTTCCTGTGAGAAGATAAGGGTTACCCAAAATATGCTCAGAGTGCACATATACACCTCTCTCTCCCTCTCTCTCCTTGTCTCTCTCTATATAGATTTAGATACGCACAGATGTATATCTGGATGTTATGTTGGCACTGCTAAGAATAAATATCTAAGCATGTGTTACTAGTGTAGAGAACTCAGTTTCATTATGAAGTTTTCCAGTGGAAGAACAGAGTTCACTGACACACTGTCAAACAAAGGCATGTTTCTAATGCAAGGATGTGGAATTTAGGGATGTTGGAAAACAATGTGTCCTAGTTATGTAATGTCTTTGGGTTTGAAAACTAAAACTGTAGTGATATGGTGTGTCAAACTCAGGTGCTGTGGTTTCTGTAGCATTACATGAATTCTGTAGGTACGATTGGTCTTGCCATTTCTATTTTCTTCCCTTAACAATTGCTTTCTAAAATTATGATTATTTTTATATAATTCTTAGGAATAGCTTATTTCTGAGCAACTTTTGAAACTGTCTTGCTCTGGGAGTGCCAGTTTCCCCCACAAGCCAATGCTTGTTGATCTTCTGTCAATCTATTTTGTCTTTCTACCTCTTCACACATCAAACTTCATTCTTTTTGACCCCTTTTCATCAGATTAAAGCTACTCTACTCCTACATTTGAGCTATCAATATCACTCCAAATATTTTTTTATAGAGAGAGATCTTGGTTTGCTATGGTAAGAATGGAATGCCAAAAATAAGTTGGTTTTCCAGTTATTTTATATTGATAGCTATATTCTCAGATTTTTTTCTTTTTTCTTTTTTTTTGTGCTTGGTTCCCTTTCAAAACCACAGTCTAGACATTCTCAGATCTGCACTCAGTTCATTTTGGTAGTACTGGTAGTCAAGTTTGAATTTAATTATATACATAGATTGAACTGTCAAAGCCATAAATATTTTAAAATTAGTACAGCACATTTCTTGGGTTTTGCTAAATGTACTGTTATGGAATCTATGATAAACCCTTCTAATGTTGATTGATACTTATTGCACAAGTAGAGGAAGCAGGATTTGGTTCTGCAGCTGATGTTTAAAGGATGAAACTCACATGTGTGCTTGTGAGAAATGTCAGCTATATGGGTATGAATTTACTTAGAACAGTAGGTCTCATTCAGTTTTCATTGCCTGAACACCATCCTAGCAATGACAAATTGGGAGTAACAAATGGCAGCAATAAATCTACCATTTTGTTGGGTCTGACATTTATTACTAGTGAAGGACCACTGGAATACACAGCATATCCTGGTTTTGGTTCATATGTATGTGCTCTGCAGATCTGCAGAGATGTTAACCAGGAATCTGTGTGATGACCCAAGTGGGAAGGAGAGTCCTTCCCAGTGCTGTTTCAAGCCTTGAAACAAACTGGCACACTATTTCACTGTTTAAAAGATATTTGCATTAACACCTAAATGAGGGCCCAAGTAGCACAATCCTGCTAAAAAGTGACTTAAAGAAATTAAATAGCCACTGTGAGTTCCTATAACAGTGCAAAATAAATTGCCTTGTGCATCCCATCAGTTTAGGAATATTTCCTATTTACAGGAAATCCCCTTAGTGGATCAGCTATGAAATTTGATTCATCCCCTGTTTTTCAGTCTCCTGTGTCTACATAATAGTGTCTGAATTGCTGTTGCTGTAAGAAACTGGGGAGAGAGGAAGTTCTGCTTACAGAGGCAAGAGGCTGCTGGTTAGCAGGTCAGGGATAGGTAGCCCTGGTGGCAAGCAGAGCATTTAATTCCCCAAGCTGGGGCTAGTGGACCAAGAGGTACTCACAGGGCAAGTCTGTGAAAGCAGTGCTCCAGTGGAGATGTGGATGGTGGAGTGCCTTGGATACTTTTCCCTAGCACAGGGCAAGACCACACTGTGCCCATGTGCAAGCAGAAGCTGTCATCTCAGCAGGATCTCAGTCAGATCTGGAATTTGGACAGGGAAAACCATCCATGGATATGACTTGTATGCTGTGTCTTTGAGCCGCTGCATCTCATTACCTAACTCCTGGTGAATTTCCAGCTCATGGAAGCCAGGAGGCCTCGGTACAAGGAAGAGAAGGGTGGCTTAGGTGTGCAGTGTGCAGCTGTTTCTTTGCCTGCAGAAACCCATGAACCCCTATCCACAGAGCCGGAATATCAGTGATCAGTCCTGCTGCACTGGTGCACCTTAGGCGAAGGCTGGATAAAGCTGGAAACGCTTCTATATTTCTCTGTCCATTATGAGCAATATGACCCCTTTAGACCAATTTGTGAACACCAATACAAGCATTAAAAAAATACGCTTAAGTGGGACAGTGAGACTGAAAAATACAACCAACTAGCCCTGTACTTGCACCTCATAGTTAGGTTTGATACATCTGGTAACTGCTCCTGATCTCATTGCCATTCTCTGGAGCTGGTTTTGGTAACTGCATCAGGCACTGCTGTTATGTGAATTATGTATGTAATGTGAATTTCAGTGAAGCATTTATGTACCAGGAAATATAATCACTTCTAGCTGTGTTTAAAATGCATACAATAGTTGATCTGTAAAATATATTTGTATTACCCTATTAAATAAAGCAAGAAAGTTGCTGGAAGCCAGAAACTATGAAGAATTTTCTGTGTTTATATAACAGCTGTGTTTTACAACGTCGTGTGCCCACGTGGACGTGCTTTTTAAGTCTAAGTACATCCAGCAGGGCATATGTAGCAATCCTTGTAAACAGTTCTGAGCTTTGTAACTAGACTGATGCTATCTTTTGAAGTATCAGCAGAAAGGTGTTCTGCCTTCCA
The DNA here is from genome assembly GCA_013401135.1 of Cettia cetti. Lineage (NCBI taxonomy): Eukaryota > Metazoa > Chordata > Aves > Passeriformes > Sylviidae > Cettia > Cettia cetti. Next base: position 34,323 of record VZUI01067364.1, on the reverse strand, counting down.
CGCTGTGAAGAGTAGAGATGTCTTCTTAAGATTTACTTAAGATCAGGAAAAGAATTCTGCCCTGAAGAGGTCATGAATGTGTATTTATAGAGAAATTTTGGTTTGGACCTCATTTTACTGCTTGTAGATAGGATGAATAACTATCTGAGCCTCTGAGAGGTTATTTTGTCTTTCATCTCTTTCAGTGGAATGACAATTTTTCATTTAATTAATAAGGAATAAATTCTTCACAACATACTTTATAAGGTTCTCATCTATGTTCTGAATCATAGCCAATTGCTTACTTCCCCAGCCTTAGACCACCTTTTTCTTGAAAATTGTGTGCTTCATCCCACAGTACAAATATCTGGCTTTCTCTGTGATGCAGAGTGTTCTAAAGTGAATAGAGACAGCATAGTTTTTATATTAATTTTCAGTTAAAATGAAGTTTCATATTCTGTTCAGGGAGAAAAAGGAAATAAAGGTTTTCCTGGACCAAAGGGATCTGTAGGAACTGGCCTTCCTGGACGAAAGGTAAATCCCAGGTTTGCACTAAGGAAAAAAAAGGGGATTTTCTTACTTTATTGGTTATTTGGTGTTTCTTTGAAGAGAAACAGAAGACAAAGGCATTACCTTATATATCTAGCAAGGTGAGTACCATTGTCAGTTTTGAAGTCTATGAAAATCCTAATGATCATTAAGGACCAGATTACAAAGTAGAATCTAGAATGAGGTCATACCTGTTAGCAGGAGAATAATTCTAAGTTATTAAAACTGTGTATTCAGGGTTTTTTTATATTCTTCAGGTATTACAAAATGTCCTTTTATTTGCCAGGCCTTGAAAAAGAAAGGAATTTCTTTATGATTAATGTCACTTAAGGGCTTTGTTTTATTTGTTGTTTTCTATGATAATTGAAGCCCAAGATTGAATCTTTCCTTACTGAATAACTCCCCAGTTGTTACAAAAATTGTGAGAATTTCCTACATATAGCTATTCATATTTAACCGCTTGGGAGTTTTTATGTGTATATCAAGCTCTTTCACACAGATTTAAATTTCTGCCTCCTGGTTCTATTTTCACTCACATTCCAAATTCCATATACTATAATCATAACTAGCAGTATTTTCACTGATCTTCATATTCATCTTGTATGTTGACTAATCTTTGTGATCCAATGTAAATCTCTCCAAATACTCACTTTTCTGTTTGCTATTACTATAGCAGAGTTTTCACACATGAAAAGGAATTGTTTAGTTCAGCATGAAATTTTGTATATGTACCAAAAAGATCAGGTTTCAGTACGTTTAAGTGTAAGAAAGTAGCAACACCACCACAGTCAGCAAATCATTTTTGCTTTCCCATTATTACTAATACTGACATTAATCTCGATGATGTTAGATTCAATTCATGGACAGATAATGGAAAGTAATATCCTTTGCTGGGTATTATGATCTTGTAAAATAGAATAAGAACTGTCTTCCAAGACCTTACTTAGTTGAAACTGGTTTCTTAATGCTCTGGAAGAGTTATTTACAATTTTCAGATTTATACCAGTTTGAATAAGATCAGAATCAGACTGAGAAAGTCAAAAATCTTCTTTAAAACTGGTACCAATCAGCTCAGTGAAGGCTGTAACACAGGAGCTAACCGTGTGATTCCATTGGCTGGGTAATAAGGAGGAATAATATCAAAATGGACAGTAGTCTAGATAAATTCATAAGCTTTAACATTTCAAGTGAAATGTAAGCTGGTTAGTAATTTCCAAAGAGAAGTAAAAAAACTGTCCACCGTAATCACCTTCTTGAAAAAAATGGCTAATATAGAGCTTGAATCTTATTTAAAATGTTTTATACCTGCATTATGTGAAAACTGTCTCATAATGTTGAACCCTCTCACTTTTTAGAAGTCAAAAGGTCTAGTCAGTTGAGGGAAAAAGTGCAAAATTGCTTCTAAATGTGAAACTTATTTTCCAAGGGATTTAACAGACAAAGCTTGCCTCTTCATTTGTGTTTTGAAAGCTCACAGGTTTTCATTTGGCTTTTATGCAGAGCTGGTGTGAGTTTCAGCACAGTGGCTGATCTGATATTTCTCCCTAAGTCTAAATTAGCATAGGTCCAGTACTCATTGTTTTAGAGTTCAAGAAAATCAAAGAACAGAAAATATGATATATTCTTGACATTTGCATACAGGTGTCTTTACTTCCCCACTGGAACTAACGTAATTTTTCATAGAAATTTCTTAAAGATGCCTTTACTCGCCATTTTGCTTTCTCTGAGCCTGATTTCAGATATTCTTATAATACATACAAGAGAAACCACTAATAAAAACCCAAAAGAGCCAGAAAATTTATCTTTAAAGCTCAGTGAACCTTACTTTCAGCTCTGACAATCAACAAAACTGGAGCTGTGACTGTATTTAATACAATTGTTTTAAATTAGGGAGACTACGGAGATAAAGGTGATCCAGGGAGCAAAGGTGCCAAAGGAGAGATTGGAGACCCAGGACCTCCAGGGCCAAAGGTAAAACACATTTTAATGTTACTTAAATTTACACAGTCAAAACTAGAAAAAAAATTGGCTTTTGTTACTTATCTCACTCTACATGTTTGCAGGGAATTGGGGGAAGAAAAGGTGAACCTGGTCTTTCGGTAAGTAGGTAAATAAATTATTTGAAGCATTAGTAGTTTATCTGGGGAAAATATTTAAAGGTTATATGGTCTTACACAAGGCTGTTCATGAGATATTTCATTGCCTGCATTTTTGTAAATAAATAAATATTTCAGCATTCTTAACACTAAAACATACAACATATTAATGCTCTTTTTCAGAGAGAAGACATTATCAGGCTTATCAATGAAATATGTGGTAAGCATTCCAGTATGGAAAAAAGTAGTTCTGATAAACACAGTGAATTTATATTGATGGAGTGGATTTTTTTCTCTGTATGTTTTTGTGTCAGTAGAACACTGATATGAAAATGATGCTCACTATGATACCAGAGCTATATCTAAAATAATTCGGTCCAGCTCTGTTTCTGTGATCAGTACCAGTAGCTAAAAATAAATTATTTGAGTTTTAACTGACTGTTAATCTGATGTATGGGTTCAATTCACTTTTTGAAGGTGGTCTCTCATAAAATGTCTGAAATGGTTATTCTTCTAGGTTGTGGTATCAAATGTAGAGTAACACCACTGGAACTAGTATTCGTCATTGACAGTTCAGAAAGTGTTGGACCGGATAACTTCAATATTATCAAAACCTTCATGAAAACATTCATTGACAAGGTTTCGGCCGACCACGCTACAACCCGCATTGGCATTATCAACTTCAGCCACAGAGTGGACCTGGTGTCTTCTCTGAAGCAATACACAGGCAAAGAGTACCTGAAATCAGCTGTTGACAAGATGCCCTACTTAGGAGAAGGCACATACACAGCTTCTGCAATCCAGGAAGCCATGCACTTATTCCAGGCAGCACGCCCAGCAGTAAGGAAGGTGGCTGTTGTAATAACGGATGGACAGGCGGACACTCGTGACAAAGTACAATTGGATACTGTAGTAAGAGAGGCCCATGCTACAAATATTGAGGTATTTGTCATTGGGATTGTACTAAGGACTGATCCTCATTATGATGATTTCCTGAAAGAAATGCAGCTCATTGCAACAGACCCTGATGAGGAACACGTTTACCAGATAGACGACTTCATAACGCTTTCAGGTAAAAGAAACTATTTCAGTAAGAGGAAACTGGAAATGGGCATGTAAGGGATTCCGGCCTTTCCCATGGCCAGGCAAGTCAGCCTGCTGAGTGGCAGCTTTTATTTCTCTTTTGGATAAACCTCACTCTATTTTCACATCATCTTTGGCCAAATGAAACCTTTGCCAAATTTTTAGCTCTTGCAGAAAGAATGAACCACAATGAATGTCAGTTTTCTAACCCAGGTCTTTTTTGGGATACTCCTCTTTTGTGAAAGATTGCATCAGCCTTCCTTCACAGTCCTTTTGTGCTTGGCCATGGTTTCATCCTAGAGAGATGCAGATTTCCTTCCACTTTGATGTATCATCTCTCTCTCTCTCTCTCTCTTTCTTTTGGGTATTGTCAGTCTTGGAATCCTTCTGCTCTCTCTTACAAGCACTCTTTCATTTTTTGTTTTTGTTTTTCCGGAAAGCCATAAGGAAACCTATGCTTTCACCCTGATTCCAGGGAAAAAATGTTGGCCCCACAAATGAGGGAATGGGATATGATAGACATGGTATATTTCAATGTATGTTGGCTTGAAAAAAATCTGTGGCTATAGGTGAAATCAGGAGAAAATCTAGAGGAAATCTATAATTAGCCATAAAAAAAGGTACATTGATCTGTAGACCAACCTATACTTTTCTGAGCATAAACTTATTTTGCCATGCTGAGATTGTGAATGAAGTTAAGTCTGGATTGAAGGCATTAAGAAGAATCCAAGATAAGGTTTGGTTCCCATTGGGATTAAATTTAAGGCTTTAACTCAGACTCCAGCATTCAACATAAAAATATTCCCAGTCCCTGGTGTTTTTTCTTTTTTCAAATAAATAGAAAACTATTGTCCAGTTTTTCTTGTTCTTTTTTACATGTAAACACTTTCTTTCCTTCACCCTCATTTTTTTACTGTTTTTTTTCTTCTCTGCTATGACTTCTACTTTCTAGAGGGACTTGGTATTTTCATCTGTTTCTCCTTAAAAGAATAACATGGCACTAAAATAAAATGATTCAGAAGCTGTATTATTTTATTACTTATCATTTGCATTTTGACATAACTACAGAAGATGGTCCTTCACAAGTCACTGTGATTAAAGGTTTAGGGCTAATACTGCACTAAAAGCTTGTTCTGAAACATTGTGACTTCTTTTCATTACCCTTTTAAAATGTCATTATTTCATTAATCTTTTCAGCTCTTGAAAATAAACTGATCAGAAAAATCTGTGAGAACGAGTCTGCAGTGTACACCAGAAAATACAATATTTTATCTCCATCTCCAAGTCTGGAATCTGAAATTACCAGGAAAGATTCTAATAGCCAGTTACTTAAAATGACCACTTCAGAGATTGATATGCTTCCTACAGAAGGAATTAGCTACCCAGTGAGTAAAGTAACAGTTGTCAAATGTTTTTAAAATATGTATCTTTATTTGAATTCAAATATTTTACCATCTTTATGTCACCATTCACCTTTTAGTATGCAAATAACATTTCATTTAACTAGACCAAAGTGTTTGAAAAAAACTTTTAGAGTGAAGTTATTTGTTGAGAACAAACATTTACAATAGAAATAGGGCAATTCTGCCTTTCAGTTGCAATAAATGCCAACAGTCTTCACATTTTTTGTAGGTTGTATTCATCTTAGAAGTGAGTTAAAGCTCTTACATTTCTATTGTGGCAGGTGCACAGTGGATAAGACATTTATTTATGTGCAAGCTGATTGTTAGTACAATGCTTCTTGTCATGGTCACACGCTTTCCAGGTTGTTCCCAGCCATATTTCCAAGTTATTAAGCCTTTGGTGTTGTTTCACTTTCCACATTGGGCTGTACTTCTAGGACTCCTTATTTGTTACTCTTTTTTTTTCCAGCTGTAAATTTCTCCTGACTTGCACCAAGGTTCTGCCCTCCAGAGCAGTGCTGCTGCACAGACAGACAGGACAGGGGGAGCTTTAATGCAATAGATAATATTTTCTGCAGGCGTGTATCACCTCAGCTCCCTTATTAGGTCTCCAGTATTTTTCAGCCACTGTTGGAGCATTGGATTAGGATATTTCTCAACTATTTAGGGCTTTTTATTGCTTTGCCTAAAACGGTCAATGATAAAAATTTTGAGCTTTACAAAACGAGCTCTGCTTGCCCAGACGGATAAACTGGTTGAAATATATGATGTGCAAACCTCTGTATCTGCATGGAATGAATATAGCAGACCATGATACTGGTATTCAAATATGAATTGAATACAGATTAATTGAATACAGATTAGAGATAATTAAATATTACTGACTTACTGTGGAGGAGCCAATGGATTATCCTCTATTAATCCTTGTAGTATTGTTTATATAATATCATTCATAATTAAATAGTTCACTTTCACAATCTAGGTTAATTTCCAAGAATGAGAGCTTGCTTGGTAGGTATGATTGATTGAGATTTTGGGCTTATAATACATCTAGACAGATCCGTGAGATGCTGAGGGTCAGTTTTGACATTCTTTATTATTAAGAAAAATAAATGTAAACCTAGATAGATGCTGATTTTATAAAACATGTGATAAGAATCAGAAATCATTCTTAGGTAGGTTCTTAGATATATCAGATAGGAGCAGATGCTCACACACTTGGTTCTGGCTGGCTGTTGTTAAGGTTAAATCTTCAAACTTTGAATTACTATCATAAATAAACACAGTCTTTTTACAATGCAAAATTCAAAGGATTGGATGAATTGCAGCTTTACATTTCACCTAGAATGCAGCTTTACATTTCACCTAGATTGAGTTCCAATCACTCTGAAGAGTTTTCTTAAACTGACTTTTTCAGTGGTGGTCTGTAAATCAGAAGATATTGAATAGTATCAAATTCCTTTATGTTCTCAGTAGGTAATCAATGTCTGATTAAGGCAGTTATTTGTACTATACTGTACTAAGGACCTTCAAATCTTCCTGAATATACTAAAATATTAGGCAAATCTTTATATAAGAGTTGCAATTTGAAGAGCAGGGTTGACTGCTTAACACTTTTGTTATCAATGTGTTATCAAGGTAAATTCTAAATTTCAAATGATTGGCAACTGGCTATTAGCCAGAAATAGGACAGATAGAAGATGCCAGATCATGCCCAATGAGTATACTAGATGTTAAGCAGCAGTGATTTACCCAAAAATTCCTCCCATTTTTTTATTTGTATTGCAGACTAAGTAGGGACTGGAATTTAGTTTAAATTGAATGAATTCAGTTTAGTGGCTAAATCAAAGGCATTATTTTGCCTTTTCATTATGCCCTCATTGTCAGAAAATGATGACTCCATACTGAGTCATCACAGTAACCAACCTGCTGTTAATAGTAATTTTTCACACATTGCTTAGCAAAAGTTTCCTGCATAATTCTATCAAAATTTTGTCGTAGCAACTATGCCCAGACAGAATTTTAAGATTTTGACTCCTTTTGCAGCACAGTCCATCGCAATCCAGATACACTGAGCCTCTGCCCTCTGCTCAGGACCACACTGTGACCACCTCTGCTCACAGAGAATCAACACTTCCCCCAGTGTCCAACATGTCTGAAATCAGACCCCTGAGTCCAGTTGTCAATCCTTTCTTTGGTGTAACTGCTGCTGAAGATCACCAGCCAGCTGTGTGGCAAACACAGGTAGCGACAACCCAAAAAAGTGAGTAATAAATACTGTCTGCAGATACTGGGTGGCAAGTCTGTACCAAAAAAAAAAAATAATTTATGAGCAAACCCCACTCCCTCTTCCAACATAATTTAGATTTTCCTTTTCATTTCTGGGTGCTCTGTCTACAGACATTACACACAGTCAGAGCCAGATTTTCAGATTCAGGTGATACCCTTGTGTACCAGCTGCATGCTTAGGTATTTAAATAGCAGCTTGATTTTTGCATCAGGATTTAGGCAGTCTTGTTTCCAACTGATTTAGGCCTATTCAGGTTAAGTCATTAATGGAATTGGAATTTGGCCAGGCACTACAAGAAAGGAAAAAAAAAAAAAAAAAAGGATGCTTTTCTTAGTGAAGGAGGCACTTCTAAGATAACGTAACTTATTCGCTGAATCCAAGCTAACTTTTACTGATGCACTTTCAGATCCAAGGTGCTTGGAACCTATGAAACCAGGGGATTGTTGGGACTACGTGGTGAAATGGTATTATGACAAGAATGGCAATTCCTGTGGCCAGTTCTGGTATGGAGGTTGCAATGGTACCAACAATAGATTTGAAACAGAAAAAGAATGTCGAGAAACCTGTGTTGATTGATGAATAAGTAAGTTGTCTCCTTCAGGTCCTCCCTCAATCACCTCTTTTCCCCCTTATATTTTATTTTAAATTAATCAAAATTCAGTTTTTCTTTTTAACTCACAGCTTATGCAGTCAATATCACAAGGTCCTTCTGCAATTTCTTGCAGTCACTCCTGTTCCTTGCTACTTTTCTACTGCTACTTAACTGCTTCAGATGAACACAATATTGTCACCAACTCCGACTTCGTCACCTCCCTCTTTACTCCCTTCTCTAGATCACTCATTATCTTGAGTAGGACAGACCTTGGCATCCATCCTTCAGTGACATCTCTCCACTGACTCTTTATCCCATTTTTTTATTTTATTCTTTTCACAACTTAAAAGACTGTCCCTCTCAAATCAGAACAAATTTCCTTTGGGGAAGGATCTTACATTTTGGAAATCCAGTCAAACTATACTGGCTATCTTAGATCAATATGCTTAGTGAGCAAGGCATGGCCTTCAGATGGGTTTCTCATTAGTAGTGCATAACTGCCTTTACAAAAGCCATATAACTCATCCCAAATACCTTGCATTAAATACTCTATTTCAACTTTCAGTACAGGAAAATTTTATTGAACTGCAGATTGTGTTTTTCAAAACTTTTCAGGAAAATTAAACAACTTCTTATTTATTCTAGAGATTACTTCTGTTGGGAACTTTTGAAGCTGGAAGTTCATGTGTACTGAGGAAGAACTGACTGAGAAGAATTCAAAATGATGTGTTATCTTGAAATTACTACTGCTGTGCTTTATTGCTTTCCCCACTATGGTCTGCACATTAACCAGATTCCTGAATAATGTATATTAACTGCAACAACACAGCAATAACTTGCAATCACACACACAGACAGGGAGATACCTTTCCCCTCCAAATTTACAGTAACTTGATACTACTGCACATTGCAATAATGAGATTCTATTTTTAGGATTAAAATGTCAAAAATGTTTACACTTAGTTTTTAATGACCAAGGTCTCTTAGTGTCATGGAAAAATAAAATATGCTCTAGTTTTAAACAATAGTAAGTAGTTACTGAAATTAGCCTCTTAACACAGCATTTAGAGAAATAAATAAATATTTCCATTGATTAGAGTTCTTTGGAATGTAAGTAACACAACTGTGGTCAATCAGAGAGGGGTTTTGTCCATCATTAAAGCACTCTTGGATTAACATCAATATAATAGTTTCAATTATAAAGGTTGGACTTTCATTTAGAATTACATTAAAAACAGGGTTCTTCATGTCATTTAGGCTAGTCAGTACATTTCAATTTCTCAGGGCCTCTGGGTTAAAAAAACCAAACAAAACCAGTTATTTCACGCTAATACTCTAATATATGCAACTAAACTAAAAAAGGGAAAAACACAAAGATGCATATTAATGTTTACTTATAACCTTTCTACTTTTAGCTATAACCCTATATGAGCACATTGTTAAAACTGAAAATGACAAACATGATTAAAATGGGAAGTAATACCTGATAAAGAGTCAAGCAACATTATTTCTTTGTAAACAAAATAATAGAATCCACACAGGCATTATGGACAACTCTTGATATGTTCAAACAATTCCTTGCAAAATTTGTAAGTAAATGACAGGATGTACTTTGCAAAATGAACTTGTTTGCAGCAAATAGGATGCAAACCCAATTTTGTGGAAAGCATAAATTTTTCAAATTTTTCTCCAAAAATCTGGCCTTTTAAAATAAGTTTCAAGTTAGAAATGAAAAAAACTGAGAGCAGCCCCAGAAAACATCCTGTTCTTATACTCAGAACTAAAATGATGATAATACACTCATAATAACATGATGATCACTCAAAAAACCTCCCAGGGCACAATTAATTTCTGTGTGACATGGAACAGTAAAACTGAAAGATATTACCTTGTACTATGCATACTATAAAGATCCCCTTAATCCTAGCAGGAATATTTTACATTTAGCTGCACCTGCAAACTCACAGCAGCAAAGCCCACTGGAATTGTGAGAGAGAATAAGAATCTGCAAGATCTTCCAAATCTGTTCTAATCTTGTGTGCTTGGGCAGTAGCTTCAGGGATGGGATTAGTTGTGTGTTCAGCTCCAGATCTCTAGACAAAGAGATACATCTTTCTAAGAAACACTGGGGATAATGAGTCAGGGAATAAATATGAAGATGTAGGTTATGGGTTTGCAATATCTTCTTTAATGTTTAGTGAAAACTTTTCTGGTAAAGCTGACAAGCTTTAAGAAGTACAAAAATAGTGACATCATTTGTTACTTAACAAGGTTATAAAACAAGCAGTTACTCTTTAACATGCATACAAGGACTCGTTTTAATGCAGTTAAACCAGTGTTATAAAAAAGACCACTGCTTTATTTTCCACTTTTATGTAGAGTTGACTAAACCTTTTGCAGCAAAGAGGGAAAAGTGGAGGCTATAAAGTTGTTTTAAAAGCTATATGCTGTTCAAATCAGATTATCCTGGAATGAGCATCCTTTTCTGTTCAGGTCTTTCTGTGTATCTCCAGACTGCAAAATCTGAATGTATGTTCTGATAGTCCTGAAAGCACTCTTCTCTAAATCTGCATCAGCAGTGACAGGCAACATTGGCTCTCGTGTCTCCTCACCCAGCTCTGCCTTCTCAAGGGTGTCATGGGGCAGCAAACCAGGAGAGGGCCCTGCTTGCCAAACAGCCTCTGTTTTATTCCCGACTAGTGTAAAATCATACAGAATCATTGCTGAGAGCACTACAGTTTTCACTGGCAAACAAGCCCTTTATTTTTTTCACAGGCAAATTTTAAAAGCAAGAATAGTTTAATCCATAAATCCTTAAATCTTTTGCTAGACCAGGCCAAATGCTGTAAACCACAAAAGCTAAGAATAGTGAATAACAGAGTCTTTTTAATAGAAGTGATCATTATAACAAGAATTCTTTTTCTGACATCCTTGATTCTAAGAGTTTAGATAAAGACTCAAAAAATTAACAGGAAAATAGGGCTCCATTTGCTCAGCATAGAACAGCAGCAGCTTTTCACTTTGAGAAACTCTACCAGTCTCTTGTTAAGAACTATCAAACAGAATTCATCTTTTGCCTTAACCCAGTTCACTCACTGTCTGTCCCTAGGACTCATTCAGACATTGATAACACTGCACTGACTATCCTGCTGTCTGCACGCCTCTGTTTCTTTTATATCTTCAAATTTCCTCTCTGTTACCTTAAATTAACTGAAGATATGCAACATTTCCTGCACTGCAGTTTTGAACACCCTTGGCAAACTGATTAACGTTTCCTCATTTGGAAGTTGCCATCAAAGACATTCCTTGGAGGGAAAAATGGAAAGAAAAAGAAAAATAAGAAGAAAGTGATGAATTAAAAAATATGCTATTGATAGCATGGCTGAGACCAATATCCACATTTGTAAAGAAATATTTTATGCACAGTATAGGTTTAGTGGCACTTTCCCATGCTTCTTTTCCTTGGTTGCTTCCTGAACTCTTCTGACACCATCTGTACATAGAGAACACCCTTCCCAAAGCTTTCAAGGGCATCACAGCACAGAGTTACAAGCACGTTCTCACAGGAAACCTGATGATTCTTTTTTATTAACAAAACAAATAACTCCTCCTTCTCCTCCACCCCTCAGTGAAAGGGCCAAAGCATTTATGGGCAGGTGTGTGGGCCTGGGACACCCCAGCTCGACCAGCAAGTAGAGCAATTTTTTTGCTGACATTTGAGAAACTGTAGGTTCAGCACTGAGATCTTAGACATTAGTGTTATTCCTCCTGCAGCTTCTTACCAATCATTCTTTAGAATCATTTTTGTCTCCCTAGGATGACCTTTTACCTTCCCAGTTGTAGAACTCTCCCAGGTGCACTGAAGCCAATCTACAACAGATCAAGGTTTTGAAATTCCACAGGCAAATGTAAGCAGATGTCTAAGCAACCATATTTGGTTGACAGACAACTAAACATGAATTATAAACAAAATATGAATTATAAATTATATTTTGTTACTAGATATTTTGCTTGAGACTGCTTTAAATATAGGGGTCTTTACTTCCAGTAGTATTATTATATCTTTTCATGAGACAAAATCAGTTCTAAGTTTCAGGAATAAGTGAAACTTAAATTTTGAGCCAAATGCTACTGAAGTGTGATTTTTTTCCAACCAGGAATATGTAGAAATTCAGCCAAATTCAGGCTCTAAAACATAATCCATAAAGATTTTCTGTAAGACCTATTTTAGAGCAATTTGTAAGACAAAATAAGGAGAGCCCATTGTCCCACTGTCCCTTCTTTTAGCAGCTGTAATCTCCCTACATGTGGACAGGGAGGGAGAGGGAGATTTTTTGCATTTTATTAGTTTAGCAAAAGGGATCACCAACATCTGGCATGGTTAACCCTGGAACACAAAGAAACCATTTCTCATTATAAAAAGAGTGGTCAATAAATGCTTTGAAAGAATAAATCTGGCAAGTACAAGCTCAACATGTGAGTAAAACTCCCAAAGAGTTTTGGATTAGCTTTAAAATATCTCAGTTAATCCCAAATGCTGCTGGAAATATTTTGACTGGTGCTCCTGTCTCAGCAGCCTAAAGCTCTTAAAGCTTTCAGGACACACAAGAAAACCTGCCAGAGCAATAAATAAATGATCAACAAATCAAAAAGGCCCCCAGGATGTGCCTTCAATAGCAGGGGTTGAGAAGATGGTCTTTAGGGGAGAGAGTTGCTGAGCACTGGAGAGTGTGAATTCAGAGAAGGATTTCAGGGATTTTGTGGCCTGGTTGCTGCCTCCTGACTTTGGGGTGCCTTGGGCTGGCTGAGGCACACAGGCATGGGTGTGGGGATTGAGGCTGGGGACAGATTTTTCCATGGAAAGCAAATAGCTAGTAATTCTCCTGAATTACATTCATGACATAATTGGCAATTTCAGCTACTTCTTACTTCATTCAGGGCAACTCCCTAGTGCATCATGTGTTCTCAAAGGATACTTTCTATCAGTCTTAACTACATTGTAAATTAATAGGTAAGATATATTTCTGCTGACCAGAGAGGCAGTATTTTCAAATTAATTAACACATAATGAGATTCACATATGAAATCTGGGCTTGAAGATTAATATTTTCATTTCAAGGTCCCTCAGAGAACTATGATTGGATGTTTTTAGTCTGCACACCACATAACTGAACAGATCATAAGTGACTTGAGGTAAAGGCTGCCAAAATACACAGCATCTGTAATAGCTGGAAAGTATACTGATGAGAGCAGTGCTGGAGGCAGCACCACATTCTGCCTGAAGGGAACAATCATATTTACAAATAGAAATCTTCCATTCTTTTTCCATATGAACCGTAGAATATAGTCAATCAAAAGTCACAGTACTTGCTGGACCTTCTAGAGGATACAAGTGAACGTGTCTGAGTGAAAACCATCCTTTGGGCAGAGTTGTTGAGAATTTAGCAGTCATATGTCAGGCTTTCTTGAGATTTTTTTTACACTCTCAGTGATGTCTGATCTGTTTACAGTTCATGAGCTGGTTGAAGCTCTTTCCTTTTTAAGAGGAGAAAATCATCCAACATAGGACCCATCAAGTAAGTTACAGGTTTTCCTGGAGTCAGGGTGTTGTACTCATCCTCAAGTCAAGCATAACAGAACTTGTTGTGTCAGCAAGAAGTTATCTCAGCATCTTAAATGATGCAGCTGCAGTACAGGGTCTCAAGGACCCCTGCAGTGTTATCCTGCAGTGCCACCAGGAGGAAAACAACAAAATCCCTCTGTAAAACAACAGCGAGACATCAACAGGTTTTTAGAAGGAATATCAAAGTAACGACTTTCAAAACTCACCTAAGCAGCAGAAACTACTTAAATTGCCTCTAAATTCATCTCACAACTGACATTTTCTACTGGCCACTGTAGCTGCTCCTTGGTCCCTTTGGCATATTCATAAGTTGTCTTACAACTGGCTTAACCTGAACATTGTGTAAACAGGGTGTTCCACAAACCAGATCCTGGGCATTGCAGGGTCAAGGTATTTACACCAAGCAGGAGCACTGCTGTAAAAGGGCTTGTATGCACTGTACCATAGTATGAAAGCCAAGGAGCAACATATCCCATAATCACACTGTGAATCCCCTTGCAGAACCCCATTTTACCTATAACCATTGCAATACTGCTGAATCTAGCAAATCAAGGGAAAAAAAAAAATCTGTCAATCAATCAATAAAAAGTGGAGGGCTCCAGAGCTCATGAGCTGCTGTCCAAGGCAGCACTGGAGGTCTGAGACAGGAGTAAAGATTTCAGTCTCTGCTTTTGGATGGTGCCTCGATACACCCAGCATGACTCCTCCTGGATACAGCCTGGGGCAGGCTGAACCTGCCCCTCCAGTCAGCTCAAACTAGCCATGTCCCAACACACCCATTCTCTGCAAAGCTTTCTGATGTTACAGCCCTGAGAACAAGGCTTCATTCAGAATATCATTTTACTAAAATCCTCTCTTTTCTTTTTAATTGGCATTTTTGCACAGGGTAATAATTTTACTTTTATTTATCTTAGACTTTTTTCTGTTGCATCCTGTTGTGTAATGGGAGTTCACGAGCTACAATGGGAGAGGGCAGCATTAATATCATGTCTAGAAGCTATCTGGGATATAAAATTCATTCAAACAGTCACATCAGGTCATTCTCACCCTCAGGTGTATGTTGAATTCTCACACTTGTGACATGCTAGTAGCACTCCCCAGTCTCCAGACTCTTCATGAGGGGCAAAGAAGGGGTAGACACTGATCTTCTCTGTGGTGAGCAGTAACAGAACCCAAGGGAGTGGCCTGAAGTTATGTCAGGGGTGGTTTAGGTTGGATATTAGGAAAATGTTTTTCACCCAGCGGGTGCTTGGGCACTAGAACAGGCTCCCCAGGGAAGTGGTCACTGCACCAGCCTGACAGAGTACAAGAAGTGTTTGGACAATGCCCTCAGGCACTTGGTGTGACTCTTGGGACTGGTTCTGTGCAGGAACAGGAGTTGGACTTTGATCCTTGTGGATCCCTTCCCAACTCAGGATATTCTATGAATCCATGATCTCCACCTCCCCTCAGGCACCCTATCTGCCAGCTGGTTACCACAGGGTAGCAACCATTGTTTGGACATTTCCTCCTGTGAGTCTCAACAATACAGTGTTTGGTTAGTGGCTGTTTCTTTAACTGTGCTTTCCTTAAGCAGCTTGCTTCCTGCTCTAATGCTGAGCAGATGTATTTGTGAAACAGCAGTGAAATGCTAAATATCAGCGTAATGCTGAACTGAACATCAAGGGAAAGTGTTTCCTGCCTTGTTGCATTTATTTCCTGTTCTTTATGCATGTGCTTTTTAAGTAATTAATAAGCATTGGGCTTAAGTTATGCACAGGTGTTACAAGCAGCACAGGCCCCACTTTATTATTTCCAAGTAGGAAAAAACATTTTGTATCCTGTTCTCACAGGATCGTCATTTTTAACAGCAGCTACCTCCTGGCTGTCAGAGATTCGAAGCTTTTGTAACAGAAAAAGGAACTGTGCCAATACCAGAGTTAACCAAGGAAATGCAAGCTCAACATTCAGCAAGCAATAGGCATGGTGATTGTACAGGGACAGAGAAAGGGACCTCTAGACTCATAAACCCATTAACCAGGACATGACACTGGGAGGAGGGCAAACTCCTCATGTAGTTAGTCATGCAACAGAACAATTCCTTTCCCACCTGCTGGAAATGGCACAGACACAAAATACAGTTTAGCCACCCTTCTATGATGTGGGACTATACAGAGATACTTAGTGTCGTGCTACTCATTCAGAATATCATTTTACTAAAATCCTCTCTTTTCTTTTTAATTGGCATTTTTGCACAGGGTAATAATTTTACTTTTATTTATCTTAGACTTTTTTCTGTTGCATCCTGTTGTGTAATGGGAGGTCACGAGCTACAATGGGAGAGGGCAGCAGATAAGCAGAACTTTCACAATACCACTGTTCCTCTGGAAGGAAAGTGAGAACATGAAGACTCATAAAAGGCGAGATGGATAAGCAGAACTTTCACAATACCACTGTTCCTCTGGAAGGAAAGTGAGAACATGAAGACTCATAAAAGGCGAGATGGGCATGATCCAGCACTGCTTATGGTCAGGCAGGGGCTCTGTGGGCTGAAGAAGGGAGCTGATGCAAAGCAGCAGCAGGGACTAACAAGACAGCAAGACATGGAAGAGCTGAAGGAGGTGCAAAACATGTGCAAAGCGGACAAGGCATTTTTAGGATTGTAGGATTAAATCAGGTAGGAAAAAACCACAGAAATCATCCAGTCCATTCAGGATTGCCTCTCAAAAGGAGAGTCAGCTACAAGGTCAGGTCGCATTACTCAAGCTTCTATACTCCTGCATACAGGCAAATATCCTTGGGAAGTGAGTCTCATCCTCAAACCTGACCCTCTTGTACAATCCAAAGCTCCTGAGGGCACTCAGGGTGAGAGGTGAGGCAGGTATTAAATACAGAATGTGCTGACTGACAGCAGGAAGTAGGAAGCACAGCAGCTGTACAGAAAACCCACTGTGAAGGTGTTCCCTTGATGAGGTGCTCCTGCTGAAACATTTTGGATTTCAGCCATCCAGGCACAGTACAAAAGTGTACAATCAAAAGGAATTGTCCTCTCTTCAGTCATTTCAGAATCTCTCCACTACTGACTGCTTACTAGTACGGGACATGCACATTCCTCACACCAGCATTTCCTTACCTTATGCTCATCTTAGAAACAGTACTCCTACATATACAGTTATATGTTTAAAAGTCAAAGACTAGGTGGTCCAGCTGAATATGTGTAATTAACCTTTGTTTAACTGCAAAAACCATAGGAAACCTCCTAATGTTTTTGGTTCATTTATATGCTGCAACAGCTTTCTCAGTCTCTCCTGAGACAGACATCTAGCCCACAAATGTGTGGCTAATAGGACACAGCAAATTTTTTCCAACCATGATTTCATGCTTGTTTTTTTTTTTCATATAGTTAAACTTTTGTAATAGTTTTCTCATTTTGCCCTGATGTGAGGAATAAAATTCCTAGATGCTACATGTAAGAGAAACTCATGCTCCCTCCACTTCTTTGAGGCTCAGACTTCAGGGTGGCAGTTCACCATCAGTACCTATGGATCTTTTAGAAAGCTTTTGCTTTTATAATATGCATAAAGTCTACATGTCTGACTCACAAAATGAAACAAACAAACAAAGAACAATTCAGCAACGCTGAAACTGTTTGCTGCAAAGACCAGATCAAACGAGAGAGCCACCACACACCTCTAAGGCTCTGGCTCCAAGCTGGTATTGCTGACACTCTTTGAACCAGAAGTGCTGACCAACATGTGGACTGGCACAACTAGGAATTTCGTGCAATTACAATAGTTTTGTATGAAATAATCAAGGCTCTGTGAATCTAACTTCTTTTGGAGAAAGTACTAGTAGTTGTACAATTATTGATGAGAATCAAATGCTACTTTTGTATAGTTTTAAAGCAAGAAGATAGAGCTGATGCATGAGACTTCTCCCACCGGGAACAGTACAAATTTGTGAATATGCAGATCTACATTTGATAAGACAACTTCTATGTTTGATAAGCATTTTCTGCATTTAGACATCATGAAGCTTACCCAAAAAGGGGACATGTCCAGTGCCTTTTGGGAAATACTTCGTTGAATGAGTCTAAACAAGAAATATGAAGTGCAGCTTTGGAAGCTGGCAAAGATAAAGCGCATGCATAGAGCACAAGCTGGCTGACAGGGAAATAGTTTAAGAGCAGGATGCTGTTGATTAGACTAACAAATGATGTTTTAATCTGGGTAAACAGACACCGCCTATTCTCTGCAAAAAAAAAAAAAAAAAACCTGAGTAACATTGAACAGGAATAGGAACAAAGGCTTCATTGTCCCCAGGGAAGCATTGCCAGCTTCTGAACAGCAGTTTGTTTTTCTAAATTATGTTTGAAAATTTGGTTTAGACATGATTACCCTACCTTTCCTTGAAACACTGACCATATTTCAGCTATGATTTCAACAGAGCCCACAGTGGAATATGTGAGACCTGCTTCTTTCAATGGTAAATGTTCAAATGCTGGTGAAGCACTCTCCTGTGCACGGAAAAATTTCAGACCCTCAGGTGTGATTTTCATTTGATTTAGGGTTAATCCCTGTAGAATGCTCATCTGAATTACAAACCTAGGAAGGATATAGGCTCCAGTTTACAGCCACATCCCCCACTTGAGAAATAGTCAGAGAACAGACATTTAACAGTACTCCCACATTTAGAGTAACTAGAATGAATAAAATGGTAATTTACAAAATTAATTAGGGACGTATCTATTTGTTTTGATTTCTGCCAAGTACTCACTTGGCCTTAAGTTAACATTTATGTTAAATCTTATGCTCTCTATCTCGAGGGGCAGGAAGCAAGAAGGCAGCACTTAATAGAACAACATTTGTATGATTCCCAGTTAAGAACTCATGTGGGAGAATGAAGAAAAAACCAACAAAAATCATAGTCCAAGGTTTTAAAGGTGCTGGGTACTAACACACATTAATTCCTAAGTCTTTTTTATCAGTTCATTGACTGAGGAGTTAGAGTCAAAACCTTGACTCCCTGAGACCATGCAGGAACCAGCTCTGTTGGGAACACTGAAAGCACAGGGTGGAACTGGGAAGTAGCAGCACCAGAAGGCTGATATGGTTCTTCAGGTGACTGAAGCTATTGAGAAAGCTCCTTTCCTTGCAGTCACTTAGAATTTTATCCTTGGAGGGGAAAGGAATGAGAAGGTGCCCAGGAGTTGCTGGAAGCCAGGTTACAAATTCAAAGAAGCAAACTAGCCTTTTTGACTTCAAGACACCAAAGTGATGGATTCAAAGACATCATAGCTTGGTGCTGTACAACTGAAGAACAGTACTGCAAACTTACATACCTACTCAAGTAAAGCAAAGTTTAAATGAAATAATGATCAATCCTCCCTGCAACATTCTTTTTACTAACCAGTGACAAGAACATCTTTACAGTTTATTTTTATTGGCATTTTAATAAGTCTTGAAGGACTATAGATAAGAAAGCTGAAAAAAATTAAGACCTCAGGCTACATTTCTGAATTATATAATCACTTTCCCTTTAAAAATGCCAACTATCACCCTAACCTAGAAGTGAGATCCCATGATCTGTTTCCCCATGTCTTTGTTAAATTTCTTTACATGTGAAACAATGAAAATGTTCACTGCTCAGCTCTTATTTTCTCACTTACACCTCATATTGTCAGAAAAAGCTCCTCACCACCAAATTTTAGGAACCCATTGAAGGGTTTCATTATGGTGAAACATTGTCAGGAAGGAAGAAAGGCTGCTAAACATTCAGGAGCAAGAACTGAAATGAGCAGTACAGAGGCTTATCTTCCCTGCAGCTTAGAACAAACTTAGCAGTTCCTGGGTGTAAAACGTTTACTTACTTTTTAGTTGGCTTTAGTGCACAAGGAAGAGCTCTAGGAAAATTCCCTTGAGCCAGTGAAGTTTTCTATGAGCTGGCAATGAGAACTTACCGTCATTTATGGACATTTCACTGTGCCTACAACTTCTGGTAATCAATTGGGTAAGTCTGTTACATATTACTTAAAAAAAAAAAACCAACCAAAAAAACCACAAAAAGCAAGCAAGGCAAACCCACACTTACGAAACAGTTTTTCTCCAGAGTAGCAGCTGTAGCTTTTGCTTTGCTCCAGCACTTGCATTGCCCTGCAATGTTCTGGATGTAGTCTGATCCTGACAATTTGAAAGTTACAGCAGCACCACCACATAAAAGCATAACCTTTGCCTACAACTTGAGAGGAGCTTTTATGTTCTGTTCAATTGGCTCTTGTTCCCTTAAATATTCCAGCTTTTGAGCTCAGTTAAACTGGTTGTCACCAGTTTCCTGCACTTTGAAATTAAACAGTTAATTAATCCAGGTTAATAGTATTAGCAGGGTCTATTACAGTACTTAAGGTAATGACACACAGCTGTACTGTGCTTGTGCCAACACCTTGTCCAACAACCAGAGTTCCAGATGTAGACACCTCCCAGCTGCCTAAGTACCAGCACTTTTACTGCTGAATGCTGTTCTGCACAAAGCTAGAAAGCACAACGTTGAAATTCTAGCTTTTTTTTTTCAGAAATAAGAGGTTCACTGAAAGAATAATTTATTTTTTAAAAAAAAGTTGGTTAAATTTGGACATTTTTGCTTTATTTCTGAGGTATCAGTTGTAGTCAGTTCACTCAGGAATCTGTAATAATGCGGAGACACTGAAGAATCAGGACAATGCAGGAACAGCTGCCTGCTTATGTGACTCTGTACTAGCACTCACTCATTTTACACTTTAAAAATCTACTATCTTTGTTTCCTGGGTAGCTTGCTATTTTGTTAATAGCATAAATATAGAATCATAGAATCACAACAAGTGAGAAAAGCTTTTTGAATTTCCTTACCCACCCTAGAAAAAAAGTAAGAAGCTTTTTGAATTTCCTGTACCCACCCTAGAAAAAAAGTAAGAACATTTTTATTAGACTAAACTGTGCTGCTATGCAACACCACTAGCATGCAGGAGGGGCAAATGAAGACAGACATGAAGTGTGCATGAGATAACTTATTTTATTTATTCAATTCTCAACTTAATTTTGATGCTAAAAATTGGTCAAAGGCACTTCAAAGAAGGTATTTAAGAAACAAATCCTTATGGTGACCATTTCAGACACATCACCAACTTTTATCTGCCATGAGGAACACAACTACCTATAATTGCAAAGTGTAACATTCACAGGTTTTAAGTGGCGCATACTGTCCAGCAGCAATAGATTATTATTAGTAACATTTGTTGAGTATTTTAAATACAATATGGTAAAACAAAGCAAATTACACTTTTGGAGTTCCACAGAACATTTCTTCATAGAAAAAGGACAAAACTGCCTTTCCCAGTGGCCCTGTATTGAGGGGTCTATTTTTATCTGTGCGTGCACTATCAGTAACAGGTACAGCAGAGAAATAACCCACACTTTTCTGTCATACAAAGACAAAACACTCTGCTCAGATAACAAAGCATTTATAAGAGGTCTATCAGCTACTCACTGAAATTTATACTTCTGCAAGCGTAACAGAACAAATGGTAACAGCTGAAGAAAAAGTGATTTTTAATACACACCCCCACCAAAGAAAAACAAAGTGTCCTTAAAGGCAAAAGTACTGTGAAAAGAGCTTCCACAAAATGAGAGATGGTATAAACATCACCAGCATGTAACCTCTTAAATAACACAAATACAGACTGCAAAAATGAACTGGGAGTGAAAGAGGATTAAAAATGGTCTATTTCTGCAAACAAAGATTAATACTCTACTCCTTCAGAAAGTAACTTCTTACCACTCTCAATCTTTCTGAAATGAAACCACTTACTACAAGGTTAAAACTGTTACTCTGTCACACTAGGGGACATTCCCACATCCACTGCCTACAAATTTCAAGAAAATAGTTCAAAATTTTTAGACAGGTAATTTAAATCACTGTGGTGCCAATGAAAGCTTTTAGGTTTTATGACATTAAGAAACCTCTTTTAGAAACCAAACCACAGAGCAATAATCTGCATGGCCTAAGTAAGCCCACAATGCTGTGTTTCAGGAAGACTCTCCATCTGAAATACAGTCTCCTTGTGCTTTCTCAAAGCACAAAGACCTGAGAGTGAAATAACAGACTACTAATATTAGTGTAATATTGTATGTGAAAATTATACTAACTGTTCGCATTCCAACTTGTCCACTGAGGCTTCTGAAGGCAATGAGATAGAAACTAATTATTCCAGCGGTATCAGCTCATGGTTATGGGAATACAACTCAACAGAGAACAACCAGTCTCTGTTATAATCACAGAATGTAAAACCTGATACTTTTCTAGCTTGTCTGGAAAGAAAAAAAATTCTTTGCAGTGCTGTTATAAAGGCAAAAGAAATAGATTCAGAGGCCTATGCACAAGGACACTTTAAAACCAAGAATGGACATTTGAAGAAAAGACTACTTATTCCTCTGGATAGGCCAGCCATTTATCATAAGGCCATTTATCATTATAATTTATCATACGTATGTCCTTGGCCTTATTCCCTTCAGAAAGGAACTTGCTCTTTTACTTTTCCAATCTCTCGGAGGTTCTGCACATTTTGTGGAAAGGGATATTCCTGCCCTACTCTGCTCTGCTAAACCCACAAGCCTCAGCTGGGCAGCAGATAAGAACCAGACCAGCTGCTGAGAAAAGGCTTCATCCTGAGCTCAGCAGTGGCTGGTTTACTTTGTTACCCCAGCAAACAACCTGTGTGGAGCTCAAACATCCTGCTTCCTCCTGTCCTCCTGAGACTTATGCTGGATGAAACTGGAAAGCCAGAGACAGGATAGCCAGGACAGTAAGGAACATGAAGAGGAAATGATTTTGCTTACAGGACAGCACAGGCAAACATACGACACAAATCTGCAGAAAACATGCACGATTAGTTCTGACTGTTGTGGTAGAAAATCTTTAAATCCCCATGGATGAACAGAAGAAAGCAGAAATAAAGGAACTGTACAGTAGTTCAACAGATCTTCTACATAGGCTGAATTTACAAAGCGATTAGGTTGGGATCTCAATTTAATTTTATAACTTCCTTAAGTATTTCTGAATATTTTAACTGCTTGTTTAAACAATGCCTTTGGAGTTATCAATTCTATATGGATTTCACACTATGATTGGTTTGTGCTGCATGTGGGATAAACATTTAGCTCACAGAAGGAAGCACCTTTCAGCATGTTAACATCCACTGTCCTCTGGACAAGGATTCCTCTGACAACAGCAAACTGGAGACTTTCCTTTCTTAAACCAATGCAGTTATAAAGTTCTACTTAAGTCAATTAACATAAAATAAAGCTCCCGTCCCTATCTACTTCAGAAGCAGTGCTGCTCATAAAGACCAACAGATTTAACCCAGCAGGAACTATTCAACCAATACTTGATAGATGAACTTGGCCTACATTCAGGCAGAGATGTATGCAGCATTTCAACATTATGAGCTATTTCAGTAATTACCATTGTGCTGCAGACCAATGGTCAGAAAGAAAGCCGTGACTTTACGGTTGGACAACAGAAAGAAGTCCAATCTGTACTAGAACTGTCTTTGGAAAAAAAAAAAAATCAGTACTTTATGGTAACATCATCATCCAGGAACATCCTGAAGGACCAGCAGTAGTAAATAAGGCTGTCTGCTACCACTATGTGCCCTGCTCAAAACAATGACTGGAGGTAATTAGGTTATGCCCAAATTCATCAATATGATGAAGGTGAAAATTAACAAAAATATGAAGAAACTTTCTTTCAAGAGTGGAATAGAAACACTACATGTCACACTTAATCCCATTCCCCATACTGCTATTCATTCAATTTGAAAAGGAGAAAACCAGAAAGTTTTATATTAACTCTATAAAACATACATTTGAACTCTGAAAAAAAATCTGTAACTAAAACACCTATTTTGTCCGACCCAAGAAAGTGTTTCCAGTTAAAAGACAGAGATACTTATGAAGTAGTGGAGAAAGTTAATGCACTTTGAAAGATTCCTGCATTCAGGCTTGCCTACCTGAATAACTATGTACTTGAGCTTCAAAAACCATGAAAAAAGGATCATTTAACACTGTACTGAAAAAGGTAACAAGAAGCAGATACAGAATTTTTTTAAAGTGGAAGAAAAAATGTTCAGAAAAGTGAAATTAAGTACTTTAACCAAATAAACTGGCTTTGGTGCAGTTTTAAAAATACATTTCTGTATCTGAAAATTTTGACCTCTAGTGAAAATTAAAACAGAAACAAACTAATTATAATAGTGGCTGAAACCAAGTTGTTACAATGTTAGTGTAGGAACACATAATGACGGAAGGATTATATGGAGGTACTTTTGTTGAAGAGCTCTGGGAACCAGGGGTACAACCCAAATCTGATTCTGACGTTGATCTGCAGTGAACGTGATTTTATACCGCCCCGTTATACAACTACATATTCAATTATTAAACCCATATTGTTCTATTGATTTTACCCAAGCATGAATTTTGTGATTCTGGTCGAACAGTAATCATATTCAATCACTAACGATCATCTTATTTATCAATCACCCAATGATTACTCCCCTTGTTTTGCTACCGTACAGAGTCATACTTGATTTGGTTAAGACAAAGGCTAACGTTTTATTCCCAAGCCCTTACTGACCAGGAGGTTCAGGTTTGTTCGTTCTAACCACCACCACCACCTTCCTTACATACCCATGTACAATTTTAGATATTATTTTAACCCTATGCTATCATTCTCCCCTTTGAAAGTATTTCACTCTATCTACTAAGTGTAAACGCTTTCACTTAGTACAGTCCATTTAGCTTCAGTCTTTACTGGATGTTCATCTTCAAGTCCGTGACTGTAATGGGCTCTGTTATGGATGTCATTATGGATCGGAGATACTGGATGTGTAATCTTGTTCCATGTCAGTGTCTTCATTATTGTTCTGTTCCAAGATGTCCTTTTCTGTATTTCTCTCTTTAGGATTCTGTAAACTAACTAGATTGCTAGAAATATGATTAGTAAAGTTATCAAACTCTCAAGAATAGACTTCACCCATGAACTCACATTCCATCCTAGAAGATTCTATCCAACCAGCTGGTTGCTAAGTCTTTTTGCTCTTCTTGTGCCTCATGCTCTATTTGCCTCAACTGACTGATATCATGTTCTACATCTACAGTTACATTTGGGATGTGGATGCAGCAATGGTCAATTTGTCCTTTTAAATATCCACACAGTCCATGTTCTTTCAGGAGTAACATATCTAAAGCCAATCAATTTTGTAAGGTCATTCTGGTAGTGGCTTGTAATTGCGTGTTGAGTTCTTTGAATCCTTTCCCTGTGACGCTTGCTAATCTGTCTACTTGCCCTGTAAGTCTATACAGCATTTCTCTATTTTGGTAATTTGCAACAGGACTAAACAAGGATTCTAAGGCCCACCCGAGTTTGACTCCACTAGAGGGTTCCTGCTAAGTGTCATCCTGATTCTTATTATCTAGGACATCTCGTTTTGCTCTGATCTGCAGGGGTTCACGGCTCCCATTGAAGGGGGACTTTTTCAAATTGGACATAGAGTAGGAAGGCCTCTTGCCTGTCTGCAGGCAAGTGTGTTGTCCATGTACCATCACTTGTTGCCCATACAAATTGCCCTGGACTTTGGATTGTACTCTTGCTACATCTCACTAAAATCTTAGAATCTATCTTGCCTTGTTTGTATTTAATCTTCCTGAAAGCACAGCCAATTCGTAAGGCTACTGCAAATGGCGACCATTGTTTTATGTCTAGATCATCGGAGGCGCAATCGTAAGTTTTAGTACATGCCCACCAATTTACTCTGTTTGTTTCTTTTCTGCTACTAGTATCAGTGTTTGTTATTGATGGGTCTGTGTCATTTTCAGGGCCTTTCCACTTAAGGCACCAAGGGGTCCTTGCCATATATTGGAATTTTTGGAGTATACTCATATACCATGCACTGTCCCAAGGCTCCAATCCTTTCCAATCCTTTTCCTCACACTTCCACACCACAGTGCTTTCTGTAACATTTTCTCTAACCTTTTTATAGCTTGGCAAGAAACATTCCCATTTTGCAAGGTCCTGATCTTTAACCCACCACTCTACGATTTGTCCTGTCCTTCCATGACTGAACCGACAGTCCTGCTTCCTCAGAGGCTTCATCCATTGTCCTAGTACTTCCCAGGTCTCTTTGACTATGGGCTTTCACTCTGATACTTGCTTACATTCAACTGTTTTGTTTTTTAATATTTTGGGTAATTCTGACATTATGATTCCTCAACTTCTCGGGTCTCCGGCCGCCTTTGGTATCAGCAGGCAGGCTGTTATTCTACTAGTGCTTTGCATTTTGGCACAGTCTTTGACCAACCTAATCATCACATTTTTGGCCCAAATTGCATTTGAAACTTCTATTACCTGTGTTTCTGCTTGTACTTCTCTCTTCATTTGAGAATGAAGAGTGGTTGACTGACCCTTTTGCATCTCATATCCCAAAGCAACTGCAATCCCTACTGGTGACACAAGAGTATTATTGGCCACAAAATGAGCATGAGCACAATTATCAATGCCATTTGCAATGGTTACAGACGTTTTATCCTCAGCTTCCTTGATTCTATGGCTTGGACAGCCCAGGATTGGACTCCACGCTGGACCTTCTTCACTCATGTGTAGTGTATCCACAGTTCTACTCTGGCCACTTTGACTGCTGTAAAGGTGGTTGGCAGTACCTGATGGGGGCCAGTCCACATCTCTTTAGTGGTTCTTCGTTCCAGGTTCAAATGTACACTTCACCTCCTGGCTCAATATTGTGGACTGGGTTCTCAAGAGTCAGCGGTCTGTTCTACATGAGGATGCTTCGGAGCTGAGCTAAAGTTTTTTCGAGAGACAGAACATGATTATACACATCCTGTTTCCTTGTGATATGTACATTTGGATTAGGGTCAGGAGATTCATATGGTTTCCCATACAATATCTCATAAGGACATTCCACTCCTGGGCTTTATCTGAATCCTCAGCAATGCTATTGGTAAAGCCTGTGTCCACTGCAGTTTGGCTTCCTGGCGTATTTTACTGATCTGCCCTTTCAGTGTCTGGTTCATTCTTTTTACTTGTCCACTTGACTGGGGCCTCCATGGTATCAGAAGATATCCCTAATAATCTGCTTACCTCACATACCACTGTAGCTATGAAATGTGGGCCTCTGTCTGATGATATTCCTAGGGGCACCCGAATCTGGGAATGATCTCTTGTAATAACCACTTAACTGTTTCTTTTGCCTTTGTGCGACAGGGAAGGGCTTCTGGCCATCCAGAAAAGGGGTCAACCCCCACTAACAGATACTTATATCCTCGAGTTCTTGGTAGTTCTACAAAATCTACTTGCCAATAGTCTCCTGGTTCTATTCCTACCCGAATTCTGCCTAACTGTGCCTGTCATATAGCTACTGGTTTATTTTTCAGACAAATTTCACACTTAGACATTACTGACTTGGCCATTGTTTGCATCTGTACAGAGATTAGGTATCGCTTTAGTAATTTTACCAATGCCTCTGCACTCCAGTGACACTCACTATGTTTTACTTGTAAAATTTCTTTCATTACCAGAGGAGGTACCACTATTTGCCCTTGTGCGGTTACATACTACCCTTCCGTGTTCTTCTGTGCCTTCAGCAGATGTGCGAGTCTGTCACCTTCAACTGTATACTTTGGCTTAGGAGGCAAATTAAAATGAGAAACATTAAATTTTGATGGTATCCATGCCATTACTGTCTGCACCTCTCGCGCCACCTGGCGGGCTGTCCAATCTGCTCTTCGGTTTCCCTCACAAATTTTGGAGTTGCCCAATTGATGTGCTTTGCAATGCATAATTGCTACTTGTTCCAGTTTTTGTACTGCAGTTATCAGTTGCAGGACTACATTCTGATGTTTAATATGTGTACCTTGGGAGGATAGCAGTCCCCTTTCCTTCCATAGTGCTCTGTGTACATGCACAATTCCAAAGGCATATTTTGAGTCAGTCCATATGTTTACTGTTTTTCCTTCACTCAGCTCTAGCGCCCTGGTTAAGGCAAGCAGTTCTGCCCTCTGGGTGGATGTACTTGGTGGTAATGCTTTTGCCTCCACTACTGTATCAATTGTGGTTACCACAAATCCAGCGTATCTGGTTCCATTTTCCACAAAGCTGCGTCTATCTGTGGAAAGTTCCCACTCTGGTTGCTCCAGGGGGACATCTTTCAGGTCTGCTCTTGCTGAATAGGGGTACTTGATCACTTCCACACAGTCATGTTCTAGTGGACCTTCCTCAGCCATAGTACCTAAACACAAAGCTGGATTCAAGAGGTTAGTTGTTTTTAGTGTAACGTCGTCTTGCGCAGTCAGGGTTACCTGGAATTTCATCATCCAGCTGGGAGAGAGCCAGTGACCTTGTTTTTGCCCCAGGACTGTGATTACCATGTGCAGCACATAGACATCCATGTGTCTTTTCATTGTGAGCTTCCTGGCTTCTTGTATCAACAGCACAGTAGCTGTTACTGCCTGCAGACATGAAGGCCACCCAGCACTTAAGCTGTCAAGCTGTTTGGAAAAGTAGCCTACCAGCCTTTTCCAGCTTCCCAAGTGTTGGGTCAGGACACCCAGTGCCAGTCGCTGCCTTTCGTGTACATACAGCTGAAAGTCTTTAGACAGGTCAGGTAACCCTAACGCTGGAGCAGTTGTCAGTGCTTCCTTCAATTTCTGGAAGACCTCCCTCTGTGGTTTACCCCAGGTGAACAGCTGCGTCTTCTGGGCCTCATACAAGGGTTCTGTGATCAGTCCATAGTCCATTATCCACAGAGAGCACCACCCAGTCACTCCGAGGAAAATCCGCAGCTCGTGTAGATTCTGGGGCTCTGCAATAGCATAAATAGCTCAAATACAATTAGTACCCAGCTTTCTTTGCCTTTGTGAGATTTCACATCCCAGGCAGATCACAGTCTTGGGCAATCTGTGCTTTTTCTCTGGACACCTTATATCCTCCCATTCCCAATGAATTTAAAATTTCAATTGTTACCTTTATGCAAGTTGCTTCTTCCTCAGCTGCAATCAGGATATCATCTACATACTGAAGTAATAGGTATTGGTCTCTTGGTACCTGTCCCTCTTTAGTTCAGATTTCCAGTTCTTTCACCAGTTGACTCCCAGATAGGGTGGGGCTGTTCTTGAAACCCATTGGTAATCGAGACCAGGTGAGCTGGGTCTTCCTCCCATTTTCCGGATGTTCCCACTCAAAGGCAAACAGTTTCCTACTTTCTTGGTCATATGCATAAAAAGGCATCTTTTAAATCAATTACAGTAAACCATTTATATATCTCTTTTATGGATGCTAGCAATGTATAAGGGTTGGCAACCACTGGATGAATGTCTTTGGTTATTTCATAATTAAATCTTGTACAAGTCTACACTCACCATTGGGGTTTTTTACCAGGAATATTGGGGTATTGCATTCTGATTCACATTCCTCTAGAATTTGGTACTTCAAAAATTTATCAATGGTTTTTGCTATTCCCTGTCGTGCTTCTGGTTTTATAGGATACTGTTTGATCCATACAGCATTTGCCCCTTCTTTTAATTCTACATGTACTGGTTGTGCCAATTTAGATTTTCCAGGTACATGTGTTTCCCACACAGAGGGGATCACTGCATCTTCTACTTCCTTAGGAATATTAGAAATTGTTTTTTCTTTTATCATTAAAATCTTTCCTGTTCTGTATTTGGGTATTTTCATTATAAGTTCACCATTCTCAAAGGTAATTACTGCCTCAAGTGCTGCCAGTAGATCACACCCTAAGAGTGGAGTTGGACACTTGGGCATATATAGAAATACATGTGTTAAGACTTTATTCCAAAGCTCAAATCTAGGGGTTGCAGGAATGGCCGTATTTCCTCCTTCCCTGTGGCTCCAATGATTACAGCTGACTTATTCCCAATTTGCCCCTCTATATAGTTTAATACAGAATGCGTCGCTCTGGTGCCAATAAGAAATGTTACTTGTTTCCCTTCTAAGCGCAAAGTCACCTTTGATCCTGGCTTTCCCTCATATAAGACCATGACTCTGGCTACACTGTCCACCTGGGGCTGACCACTTGGGCTAAACTGATTTGGGCACTCCCTCTTCCCGTGACCTTCTTGTTTACAAAAAACGCATTGATTTATTCCTAGTCCTCCTTGGCTTCTGCCAAAACCACCTCTATTACTGCCCCAACCAGTTCGACCACATCCTTGCCCTTCTCCATGTAAAACTGCCAAAAGACTGCGTTCTTGTTTCTGAGCAACTTCCTCCCTATTGTTGTAAACCTTCCATGCAACCGCTAGGAGCTTATCCAAGTTCCTTAATTCTTCCCCTTCCAGCTTCTGTAGCTTTTTTCCTAATATCTTCCTGTGATTGGCCCAGGAAAATAAAAGTGAGCTGAATTCTTGCTTGTTCACTGTCTACCTGAAGATCAGTATATTTCCTAGCTGCTTCCTTAAGTCTCTCCAAAAAGGCAGTGGGAGATTCCTTTTTCTCCTGTCTAATTTCATACAACTTTGACCAATTCATACTTTTAGGTACAGCCTTTTGGTCACCTATTGAAATCCACTCCTGTTATTTCTTTAGCAATATCATATCTACTCCTGACAGATCGTTTGGATCTCAGCCAGAATCGTCAGTTGGAAAATTATAATCTAGACTCCCTGTCACCAAACCATTCCGTATGTCTTCCCTTGCCCTATCCCTCGCTGCCTGAAGAACCATGTCCTTTTCTGTCTCATCCATCAAAGTGTCTAAAATCACCTGAATATCCTCATAATCCAGATTTTGGGTTTTCATTATCATTCTAATTACACGAGCAACCTTATCTAGGTTCTCTCTGTATGGTCCAGCTGACTGTTTCCACATGACTAAATCAGCAGGCGAAAAAGGTTCCTTTACAAAAAGTGGTCCATCCACTCCTACTCCCTGGCTTAGCGGCGCAATGATAGTTCTCTTTTATTTACTAGGCTTTAACAAACCCTTTCTTGTCTGGGGTCAGGCTGGAGCCAACCTCCCTTGTGTTCAGTGGGCTACTGGGGCATTTGACCGACCCTCTTCACTGTCACTACTTTCTGCTCTATCTGTCCTTCCTGCCCTTTCTCTCTGTCTCTGCCTTACAGTTAAATCCTGATTGTTATCCGGGAGAGGAGCAGTAGGCGAGCCTGGCAAAGGAGCGTACAGGGCACGGGGGACAGGAACAGGCGAAGGAGGCATGGGCGGGAGAGGAGGGTACCGCTGAGCAGGCATCAGCAGAGGGATAAATCTTTGAGCAGGTGTCGGCAGGGGAGGGGGACAGCCCTGAACAAGCGCAGAAGGAGGAGAAGCATTTCCTCGAGCAGGACTGGGCAGAGAGGGGAGATTTCCCTGAGCAGGCCAAGGCGGAGGAGAAGCATATTGGGCAGGCGTAAGCAGGGGAGGGGTGGGGGAATCTGGCGGGGTATTCCAGCAGAGTCGCACCCACAACCAAGGAAGTAGTAGTGGGAACAGTGGGTCCCACTAGTAAATCAGTTTCCAAAGCATCTCCTGCCCTCCCCAAACATTCAGCCAAATGCTCTGCACAACATTTATCCTGGACCCAAGCCAGACAGTGATTATCTTCAAGCATCAATGCCTTTAAACCACATTCTGCCACCCAAACTGATTTACCCCGCAAATAGAAAAACAAATCAATATACAGTAGCTCATCCAGTTTCCCTTCTTGTTTACAAAAGGACATATGCTGTGATATAAGATTATATTACAAGGACCCGTTCTCCAGCCACCTCTGATTATCAGACAAAACATAATTAGGCCACCATTCATTACAATAATCCACCAACTTATCTTTCCATTACTCTTGACTGAAATTCCTCTCTTTCCAATGTGCCAACAAACAACCCAAAGGAGAAGTACACGGAATGGGGGCACTGCCGCCCAAAAACCCTTTTAACCCTCTTAGTTTCTCCATATTACAGCTATATAAGACCACTGATGCCGAACCTGCAATGCTTTTGCATTGACTAACGGACGGCGCCTAGGCAAAACCAGGAATTCCTTAGCCCAACCAAGTGTAGCTTTCGCTGCATCTTACTGGCAAGCAACCAGAACAGAGTAAAAGCACCTTTCCTTTTTCCAGGGGACGTTGTGAGCAGCGGGGGTTCGCGGTGCGATGGGCTCCCCGAGAATCCCTCGGTGCCGGCTGGAGCGTGATCACATCGCGGGGACCTCAGCAGCGCTCACAGGGTCCCATCTGGGTCGCCAAAATGTTAGCATAGGAACACATAATCACAGAAGGATTATATGCAGGTACTTTTATTGAAGAGCTCTGGGAACCAGGGGTAGAACCCAAATCTGACTCCGACGTTGATCCACAGTGAACATGATTTTACCCAAGCATGAATTTTGTGATTCTGGTCGAACAGTAATCATATTCAATCACTAACGATCATCTCATTTATCAATCACCCAATGATTACTCCCCTTGTTTTGCTACCGTACAGAGTCATACTTGATTTGGTTAAGACAAAGGCTAACGTTTTATTCCCAAGCCCTTACTGACTGGCAGGTCCAAGCCTGTTCATTCTAACCACCACCACCTTCCTTACATAACCATGTACAATTTTAGAAATTATTTTAACCCTATGCTATGAACAATGCTTCACTGAGATACTATTGTTCCTGGTTTATGTGGCAGGTAGGATGGAAGACAGACTTCTATTTTCAAAAGCATCTACTTTATGCTGAAAAAAGCTAAGACAAATTTTTATATCTATTCAACCAAAAGGGTAAGTTAATAAAAGGAGAAAAAAAAAAAAACCACAGGCAAACGTAAACAGCTTGCATCACTTCAGCAATTTAAACAAAAATAACTGTTTCTGGGTTTCTCTCCAGAAGAGTATTCCTCCCCAAAACCTTCATATTGTTTTGCACAACAGAATTTAAAACTTTGTAAGTAACTCATAGCAGTGAATTCTGTCTCTGAAACAATTCAGATTAATCTTGTGGATGAAGTTCTGCCACTCTGTTAAGGCAAAGCAGACTGGAGACTCTAATTCTTTATCTCTGCCTTACTTTTAGGGCAAGGTACACAAAGTGACTTCAAGATGTTGATAATACTTCAGAAAGCCCTCATGAAGAGTTTGACTGGGCAGCATCCAATTTCTAATATTATAACTGACTTAATGAAAAGGAAATGGAGGAGAACAGGAAAAGTAACAGAAATACGGTTCATCTGTGAACCTGTCCACCATGGTTTTTATACAAATTCTTCCAGATATTATTTTACCAGACAAACCTCCAATTTCACAGCTTTAAGGCCCCAAATCTTCATAAGCAGGGCTGCAAGGTCACACTATCCCAAGCAGTCAAAGCCAGCACCACTCTGTTGTACACAGGGTGACAAGAAGGACTGCCAACTTGATTTTTGAAATAAGAATCACCAGGAGTAATTTCAGTCCATAAGCTTCATGCACATGTTTGAGGAGACTCTTACTCATTGTACTGGCTTCTTTTTGGTTTTTTTCAAAGTCCAATTAGCTCTCAGAAATTTTTTGCTTTATCTTTTGATTATGCTCCAGTGCTTCATTTTTGCTCTGCTCTTCTGCATTCTTTGATAAATCAGGATTGTACCTATACAAATACCCATATGGACGAAGATGATAAATCAAATATTCCAAATGATACATAGTCACAGAGTCAACATAGTGGAATGAAACTGCTAGATCGGAGCAGCATCCAGGACCCTGAAACACAAAACAAAGCAAAACAATCAGCAAGAATTGCACAGCATGCCCTGAATTAAAGATCCAGGGAGAATTCAAAGAAATACTTGATTTAATGATAAGAAATTCACTACCATCAGTCGTACATATACTTCAAAAGTTAATGTTAGGCAAGCAAAATGTACCAGACGTATCTGCCAAGGCATCTCTGCAAAATAAAGATGACAAAGTCTTTTGCTTCTGTGATCAAGCCAGTGAAGAAAACTAGCTACCCTCATTAATGTCAGAGGTTTTCTGCTTTTCCATACCTAATTTTTGATGCTGATGTTTAAACAGCACCAAGAAGCAGCAAGCAGGCCTAAATGAGTTACATTTATATACGAAACAATACACACCTGTTACTTGTCAGCATCCAGACAGAATGTATAAGCAAATTGTGTGTGCACCTGTTTGCGTTGACATATTATATACAGTTTGGCAGTATTGTCAGTGTCTAACTTCCTACTGATAGAAAGTTGTAACAAGTAATTGCAGAATTTTGTTTTAAACGTCTTGATTTCATTGACATTATTAAGAGCTATAGGATTGTTGTTAACACATTTGCCACAACTTATATTTTATAGCTCAAATTTGAGAACACTTTTCTGGAGCAAAGTTTTGGGGTTTCTTTCTTCAGCAGCATTGATTGCAGAGTTACTAATATTTCAAATCCAACTGAACCTAGGATTAAATATTTAAAGCACCAAAGAGAACAATTGTTATGTAACTGTCATTCTTTCAATACTTCCTAAGTTTCATCAATATAGCTTGATTTTGATACCAGATGAAGTAGTCTCTATCCAAGCACAGGTATGACAGGACAGCATCACATAGGCAATTATGAATTGAGTAGAATGAGTAACCAGGGTATAACCCTCTTCGACGCAAGCTTACATCAGTACATTATTAACAAATCCCCATATACGA
>VZUI01067348.1:0-177662 GCA_013401135.1 Cettia cetti | reverse complement strand
AGGGAAGGGAAGGGAAGGGAAGGGAAGGGAAGGGAAGGGAAGGGAAGGGAAGGGAAGGGAAGGGAAGGGAAGGGAAGGTTCATCAATGTGTATAATTTTTGCCCTAATGGTTCTCACAAGAACCAGCTTTTACTAATAATATTCAAAGTCAGAAATTTAAGTCACATCATAGCAATGACAAAGAAAGCATTAGACATCTAGTATAAGCCTTGCCCCAAATTATTTCAGAGCAAGTAAAATACAGTAAAATAGAATCAATCAACCAACTAACCAAAAACCAACCCAAACCTGAGTAGACAAATGGTAAAAGACCAGGAAGTCTGGATATGTCAAAGGCTGCTGGAGAAAATCTAAGTAACTTTTTACAGTACATCTGAAAATGCAAGATGTCAGTGAAAAGATAGGTAGACAGAAAATCTGACCTACTGATCTGGGGTAAACCTGAGAGGGAACCAGATAAACTACAGGAAGGTGTTAAGGATTAATGTTTAAGAAAACTGTTATAGCTTGAAGAGTAAATTAAGTTACTCAATGAAAAATTAGGTTTACAGAATGTGAATCAGTCCTCTGAGGTAAACATATCAGCCAGCAAGGAAAACAAAAAGACATTAGAAGCAAAAAGAGTGAGAAACCAGTGAGAAGGCAAGTTGGAGTCTTGCAGCTACAGCTGGAGCTAAATGCAGTGTGGCAAACATCATGGTCTAAGAGGATATTGAGTGTTGGAAAGAGAGGCACACTGACTATTTGACCACATTTTCCAGAGTTTGCAAACCCTGGTGAGATGCTTAAGGCATGAGCAGAGAATCACCAGAGAAGTGGATAATTTTGTAGCCAAAACCTAAGGATTATAAATCTGAAAACTGATGTGGTATGAATACTGAGTCCACAAGCAAAGTGGAAATACAGCACTGGAGGAAAAGCTTTGTGCATGAAGGTGAAAGGTTAGAACTCAGTATATTCAAGTAGTAAATACAGAGGAAAAAACACTGTACATAGGGGAACACACCCTATCTTGAGTTATAAGTGAAACTTCAGAAGTCTGAGATATTAAATAACTGGCAAATTTGGCAAAGTCATGCAGGACACAGGTCTATGCTCTTCTGAAGGCCAACTACCTGTGGAAAAAGAAAGATCTTTAGCCTATGGCTGGAGTTGAAATAGGAGACAGCTAGCCTCACTCGGAGACATAGAGAAAGTAAGAAAATGGCCAGCTTTGCTACATTGGCAGTATATATGGGGGTTTACCTATGGATAGAACTAAAATACATACCAAATAAATCTGTGAAAAGGAAACATTTTTATTCCCTACCAGGGTGTAAATTCTTACAGAAATGGATCAAAGCTCAGCTAGTAGACTTTGCCAGGCCTGCACTGGGCCAGTGTGACTGCCTCTGCATTGTCCTGGACACAGGAGCACAGAGTTTGTTGTCACTAGGACAGTTCCAGACCCAGTCCTCTGGGCCATAGAGCTTGGCAGCAAGGAAGAGTTTAGGAAGTTCTACTGTTTTTCTGTTAAGATAATTAGAGCTCATCCAGCATGTTCTGGGTTTCTTCTTTCAAACAGTTTCCTAGCCAGTTTCCATGAATAAGGGGCAACTCTGTGGAAAAGGGTTTTTTTTTTTTTTTTTATTTAGGAAAGGTTTTCTTAGTTATATCTTACCCTTTAGCCAAAGAAAAAGGGGAAGCATCAAAGTAATTTTATACTTGCATTATAAACAGAAACTTAGCACATGTGCTATACAGTAGATTTGCTCACTGTGAGTCCATCTGATGTATTGGGGTTGAAGTCATACAGCAAGGTAGGTTTGACATATTTTGTCTCAAAAAATGCAAGATTGTCTAGACAAAGATGCTATTTTTGGCTCAAAACCAGTGTTTGCCTGCAAATCCTTGAGATGCTGCAGAGCAGCCTGGTACTACCTCAATGTATGTTGTGTCTAAGCGTGTATCAGCAGTGTCTTGGCATGTCAGGCTTTGTTAACAAAACAGCAGCCAATTGACAAAGGAAAATAATTACTCACCTTTGTCTGATATTCATTAGATCACATTTTGAATACTACTCCATTTTAGTTCCCAGTACAAGACATTGGTGAACTGGAGTGAATTGAGTGAATGCCAACAGAATGGTCAGGGCTGGAACACCTGCCCTGTGAGCAGAAGCCGCAAGAGAGAGGTTGTTCAACCTACAGACAAGATGGCTTTGGGAACACTTTACAGCATCTGTCCATATCCACAGGGAAGTTAGCAAGGATGAAAATTCTTCTTATGTAGGGGCATGGTAGATGAATGAGAAACAACAGTTCCAGACTGTTCCAGACTTCTTCCAGAGGAGAAGTTCCTACCGGAACAAATTGTCCAAGGATCTCTGTGAGGACAACAAAGCACTGGGGCAGGCTGCTCAGGAAGTTGTGGAGTTTTTGCCATGAAGCCTTTAAAGACCTGACTCAACAAAGCCCTGAGCAACCTGGTCTAAATGCTGCATTAATTCTTAACTTCAAGCAGGATGTTAGAGCAAATGCCTGTCTGAGATCACTTCCAATCTGAGAAATCCCATGGAAGGCCATCTTCCAAATTCTCTCATGATTACCTTAGGGTTATCCAAGCCACTGAATATATTCCCATTTTCTTAAGGAAGGTCTAAGTGCAGAACAGATCCATGAAAAGTATTACAAATTATAGTGTGGGAAAAAATGCAAGAAGTCTGACTGCAAGATGTTCATTGTGAATGGAGTTGGTAACAGGATATCTTGATTGCTACCAGGAACACTTAAGACTGTGACTTTTACAAAATTTCTAGCTTTTTTGACAGTTAGATCACGTTTTCATTAGGAGCCAGTGTTGATTAAGATTCAAACAGGAATGGTCCAAGTCTTAAAGTTTTGGTCTGAAGTTCACATAGTCCATATTTTCATTTTAAAGAGCTGAATTATGCATTTTTCTATATTCTCAAATGTTTAATAATAAATGATGGAGGAAGCTGCAGGTCAGATTAATTAGTCTTTTTGACTCTACATGTGTGCATTAACATTACTGAATAGTCTGTTACTGCTTAATTAAGCCCACAACATAATTCTTTGCATTGATTAGGTACTATGCAGGTGCCCCAAGTTCAGCTATTCAAAGTTATGGCAGACATCTAAGTCAGGTAGACTTAAATCAGAGGACCAAAGCTAAATGCCTAATTTCCTTATATAACCCATAAATAAAAGGGGATACTTCCATGAAAGGCAATCAGAATATCATTATCTCATCTATATTAATTTGTATAGCCCATTATCTTCTTCCTAGCTGACATTTTTCATTACCCATTTCAGAGGACAGCCAGTGTTACCACTCCTACATGGTAGCAAATGCCCCAATTAAAACAGGCCAGGATTTTTCCAATTAAATAGAATAGGCATGTTAGGTATTGCTGGAAAAGTGCCATACACTTGATGAAATTCATCAGGCTTAATACTCTTTTTTATTTCCCCTGAAACATAGCAGGAAGCCTTTCTGCATAGGGCATTTGTTGGTACACAACAAACCTACTGAAGAGACAAAAATCACGACTGTAGACAACGTGATTACGTGGACTCCCTTGGTGGAGGACAGACCTCTGCTGGAAGGTTGTGTACCCATAGCTTCCATTTCACCCAGAAGCCAATTAGTGTTGATGGATTGTGTACATTTTCCACAAACACTGGAAGTGGGTTTCATCTCAAGTAGCTTTAGACACTTAGAACATGTATGGGATACATCAGAGCTGCTCTGTTAGATTCCCTTTATTATCAGCAGGGAGAAGTAGGTACCAAGAAAAATGATTCATCTGACCTGCCTTAGAAATCTGCTGAAGGACGAGATGAGTCATACTTCAGCAAATTGTATTACCTTCCATTGATAGGAAAAGAAGTTCAGACAAGTAGCCTGACTGCAAGTAAATCCCACACAAGAAAACAACAGTGATCCACAAATCTGGGACCAAGAGAAGTCTT
The DNA here is from genome assembly GCA_013401135.1 of Cettia cetti. Lineage (NCBI taxonomy): Eukaryota > Metazoa > Chordata > Aves > Passeriformes > Sylviidae > Cettia > Cettia cetti. Next base: position 173,688 of record VZUI01067348.1, on the reverse strand, counting down.
GTAATAGAAGGGACAAACAGCCTCATTCCTACAAAAGAGCCACATTTTCAGTGTACCTGCTTCAGGCATTATTTAAACAAACCCAGATAAAGAAGTATTACAGTGCTATGATCAAAACTACAAGTCATACAAGTTTGAAAATCAAACTTTTTTATATGTTGAAGGGTTTTTACATTGATAAAACCATGGGAGATGAGAATGATAGTTTCCTTTTCAGAATCTTTGTATATCTTTGTATATCCATATTACATTAGCTTCACATAGCTGAGCTTTATTTGGCCACCAACCACTACAGTCCCTTCTGAGTATCATCAAGTATAACTTGCAGCAAGCATCAAAAAAACAAGGAAAACTTCTTTGGAACTCTTCTTGTTTCTCTCTGGGTGGATAAAGTTCCTGCAAATCTGAAATCTATAGGGATTGATATATAGAGTCAGACCAATCTATAGGGTCTGACCAACAAAGAGTCCACAATCAGCTCACCACAAGCTTTTCTGTTCCTATTATTTCATCATTATGGAGAACTATTTCCTAGAGCCTTCTTTGAGGAATTATGTAAATTTTTTTTCCAAATCAAAAAATCTTCAGTTTTTTTCTCTCATGACTGCAGAAGAAAGTTAAAAAACTTGACTGTGAGAAAGTGCTCAGCCAAAATCAAAAGAAACAGGGACATAAGTACCAGAGCTGCCCTGGTGGTCTGTAAGACTGCCAGACAGTCTCCCAACCCAGAGCTCAGCATCACGCCTTGTCCAAACCCTCTGTCCTCCCCAGGTAGTGCTCAGCTCTGCTGCAATTTCAGCTGCCCAGAGTGATTCTCTGAGTCATCACAGCTTCAGCACTACATAATCCTGAAAGCAATGTGAAAAGAGTAAGCTGAGGCTGCAGGGGGAAATGCACACGTGTCAAAAGAGAAGGGAAGTCAAAATGGTCAGGACACAGTAAGTGTGGTCACTGAACAAAAACATGACGCATCCAGAAAGCTGAGGATAGGAAAAGCTGTCCTGGGTGCCTCCACAGTAACAATCCAGAGCCCTGAGTTTGACAGAGAGAACACAACTTTCACATGGAGAGTTCATCACCTTCCCCACCACAGAGAAGAGTAACCGGAGAGGACAAACTTTCATTGAAAGGGAGATGAAAACTTCTAGCAAGTGATGATGATGACGATGATGGACATTCCACAAACTGCGGGCTCATTTAGAAAAGCTACAGGAAGTTTCTCAACAATTTATTCTGGATCTTCTTAATAAAGAGAAGTGAAGTTTATTTTTCAACATTGTAATCTCTGAAAAATTATGAAGAGTCCCGTTCTTTCTCAAGAATCAAGTAAAGGAGAAAAACCTGCCATGTTGCTTTCTCACAATTTAGCACATGGGCACCAAAATAACAAAGCATCTCTGAAAGTAGTTTAACTTTTTGACCTGAGGGGATAATCACTGTATTGAGGCTGTGGTCACACCTCCTGATCTGACTGCAGCAGAGCCAAGTGAAGACTCTGCCAGCCCTGGCTTGTACCCAGCTGTTTATCTGCACTATTTGCTGGGGTTACTGACTTGTGAACCTGCTGGCACAACAATTCAGTCAGGCACTCTCTGCTTCAATAAAAGCAAGTCAGATGAGCTGATATGTCATAAATATAAGGTCTTCTCTAGGCTGAGCTGTTGCAACTCACTGGGTCCTCCTGTGGTAATTGATCACCTAAGCAGTCACACAAGCACTGCCAGGGATCTCAAACCTTATCTACCTCTGGCCAAGGACTGTTTCTTTATGCAGAATGGAGACCAACCCTTTGCCCCTCATGTTGCTGAATTCTAACTTCTCCATGCTTTTTCCCTGACAACTCTCTCCCTACAAACTCTGCCTTTCAGTCTTGCTAAAAATTTTTCTCTTATTTTTCTGCTGCCTTGGCCATCAGATCCTTTAGTGTTTCTGCTGTCTTCAGCCTGCCTCCTTCCCTGGTAGTTTGTCCCACAATGTCCAATCTCCCTCCAGCAGAGGCCTACTCCCACCTTGTTCACATCCCTGCAGCTGCTGTGCATTTTGACTCATAGTTCCCTGTGCTTTGGTTGTCTGCTCAGTAAAGGAGCTTAAATCCTTTTTGGCAGGGTAACAAAGTGCGTAAGTTCTTCAGGAAAACAGTTAATCAGCTGATTCTTGTTCTGCATTGAAACTAGGCACAGAGAATTTCAATAAGATAGAAATTTCAGTAACTCTCCAGTCCAGGAGGTGTGGTGGGCTGCCTTTTGGAAAGAGACACTGAGAAACGTGCATAGGGCATTCCTGTCTTCAAGGAGTCTTACCCATTCTTCTCTATGGACTCATCCCCCCGTCATTAACGGGTGATCTGAAGGAAAACAGACTACTTTTGTTCCCTGGTCTAAGCTGCCCTTTCCTTATGTCTGAAGTGAAGCCTTGTGGCTGACAGGCTAAGCCTTGCTGGCACCCTTCAGCCTGTGTCTGCTGTTGTGGGACCAGCCTTAAGAGGGTATCCTCAGTTCCCAGCACTACAGCACATACCTTTAATGTCAGTCCCTGACTCATTACTTCACTTTCAAATGAGATACGCAGTAAAATTTGAAGTGGCAGAGAGATATATATCCTCACAGAGTTGCATACTGTTAAATATTACAGCTGATTTGTCCCCAGAAATATTCCTACACTGTTGTGTTGCTAGATATATCTTGGTTGGTATGGTTTAACTATGAAAACATGCTTGTAAACATGCAGAACATGCATGAAACACGCAAAACATGCAGAAGAAATCATCAATAATTCTCTTGTCTTCCCATTTTCTGACATGTATCTCATGACCTCAGTCCCTGTCTAATGTTATAGAGTCCACAATTGTATTGCATTTGTATGGAAAGGGTTTGTTAGTGAGGGGCTGCAGGGATAGCTTCTGTGAGAAGTTCCTGGAAGCTTCTCCATTTCTGAGGAAGAATTTGATTGGTAATAAACCAAAATAGTTTCCCCAAGCTGAGTTTGTTTCACCCATGCTAGTGACTGGTGAGTAATCTGTCTCCATGTATTTATCTCCGCCCACAATCCTTTTGCTGTATTTTTGCTCCCCTGTCCAGTTGAAGAGGGCAGTGATAAAGTGGCTTTGGTGGGCACCTGGTGTCCAGCCAAGGTGAAGCCACCACAACAGTGTCTCATGCAGGGTCACAGGCAGGAAGAACTGCTCCCATCATGACTGAATCTTCTGCCATGAGAATCCTTGCCCAGGTTTTCAGGTTCATGCAGAGACTGAACTGTTACCCGAACTTTTGTGTTTTCATGGAACTGGAATGAAATGTCTCAGGCTTCTGCAGTGCAGTTATCATTGTTCTTTGTTATTGTGTAATCCCTCTTTGCTGAATGCAGCCCTGTAAAGCTATTCACCTCTAGTTCTCATTTGTTTTTGTAAAGCCTATTGAAAGGCTTCTTCATATTGACAGCATATAACATTTTCTCCCTGAAATCTCTTTGTTCTGACCTGAAAACTTAGTGCTCATTTTTTATTATTTCAAGCTGTACCAACAGAACATTCTTCCTTGCTTTCCATAGGAAATTTTGTAACTACTTGGCTTTGATCTTTCTATGATTTTTATAAAGTCAGGTCCATAAAGCCTTCAAATGACATGGAGTTGTTCAGTGGTTTGAAACAGAGCTAAATTTGAACTGTATTTTTAAATACAAAAAATTGTGCGGATTTCAATGAACTCTACTTTGTTTACATTTTTTATTGCAATAATCAAATCATGAAAAATCTTACTGAGCAGAGGTAAGTAGCTAAACATTTTATCAGCCAGGTGTAAAAATAAAAAAATCAATAGAATCGCTTTGTTCCTATTCTCTCTTGAAAACACAGAAGGATTAACCATAGTGGAAGATATACAAACAGCATGGAACTTAGGGCTGAGAGGGAGGCATCTCATGAGGTGTTTTTTTTTTATTCTTACTTTAGCTATCACAAGTCTACTGTCAGAGCTTGTTCCTCCAGGAACTGCCCTAAACCATGGAAAATGGCTGCAACAGTTTCTTCTGAGGAGACTCTACTCCCTTTTGGGGAAGAAAAAAAAAAAAAAAGAAAAAAAAAAAAGTAGTGCTACTTTTCAATCTGAAAGGAAGAGCTGGAGTAAAAGGATGGCTGGCTTTAAGCTAAACTAACTGACTGGTGTGAGTGGGTACTTACCTGAGTGACATCTCCCATACTGAGTTCAGCTCAGCTCTAGCAATTAATTTCTAATTAATTGCAAAAATACAGCCATGCCTGATGAAGTCTGGCATCAGCACGCTCAGTCCTTCAGCATGTACATTGTTCTCAGGCAGATACTTATAGGACAGTGGTCTCTGTAGCCCACACCCTCAATGTGTTGCTGGTGTTGGTGTTTCTAGTATTTCTCAGAAATAGTCTAGAGAAGAAGCCTTGTTGAGAGTCGGCATTAGATTGTATAGAGCACTTGGCCACTGGCCAAGCTTACTATTTGTTTCTTTCCTGCTAGGTGAAATCTTCCTCCCACCTTCCACTCACCCTCTTCTTGGAAGGGTATCACCACCACAAGTTTCACATTAATTAATTCACTTTTGTAACACACCTAGTTTTCCTTCCAGTACTCACCTCCAGTGAAATGTTTCTCACATGGACTTTCTCTGGACTTTAACTGACAGCAAGAAATCCAGATAAGCACATAATATCTTGGCATGCTTTAGATCAGCTTTCAACCTCTGAAATCAGCTAGCTATCTTTATCTACTGTGTGAATCTCTTCTGGGGACATTATTTTTGTGAACACAGCTAAGGTGCATAAATGTTAAGAAGACCTGCTCTGACATAGTCTTGTGTTTGCTTAGCTCGCCCTTTAAAGTGTTCACAGTGCCTGGTCTGCTGCTGATGCACATGCCAGTCTACCAGGGTGGGATGGCTCCAGGCTTGAAAAATCCCAGGCTGCAATCTTGCAGGAAAATTTGCTGGATGCATATGTTTCTTTTCCTAATTCTATCTGACTGCTGGCTTGAAATTGCCATTGATAATCATAAAGCAGTGTGCAAGCAAGAGACACGGAGCTTCTGAGTGCTGCTAAACTTCGAGCAGCCTGCAAAGTGTTTCCCCAAATCAGTATTGAATGCATGCTGAATAGGGAAAATAAGTATTGGGCACTTTAAACACCATGGAGCATCTACTCTGTAGAGTATATATCACTCATGAGAAGCATACCAAGCTCTAGATGTGATTTATATGATCTGTGCTAGGTACCCTTCCTTCCAGGATTCAAGTTGTTAAAGATCTTGACATGGAAATATAAAATAATATAATGTTAGTGTCAAGATCTTGACAAGTTAAAAAACCCAATGTTTGTTATGTTTATTATATTACTTACTCCCATAAATGGTTAATAAAAGCTCTTAAACCTTTTTGTTTTCCATTATATCACTTGCAAGACTGAGATACTGCTCCTCTTCTATTTGTTTGTAGCCAACAGACAGGAGCCTGAGCTACCTTTGCTGGCAGAATTGAGACCCAGCAAAGACAATTAGTCAGACATTAGTCATTGCTCATTGCCCTCTCCTAGGCAGAAACTGCAAGACCTTGAAGCAGCAGGTGAACGACCATTTTTTTCCCTCCATGGCTAGAGAGTTCTGGGTGTGATAGATGAGGTTTTTATTAAGTGATTATGAGCTCAACATGGCTGTTCAACAGCATTCAATGTGCTTTTCTCCTATTCTTTATGGTATGACATACCCATTACATTCTTGGAAAAGTATAGTACTATGGCAACATACATCTTCTGAAACTTACCAGGCCTAGTTATGGGGGTTTTATCTCACACTTTTTTGTCATGATATTTAATTTTTTTCTGAGCTCACAATGTCATGGGATAAAAATGAAAAATAAAAAATCAAATCCTACAGACTGAAGCAAAAATTTACTTTGAAGGCTCAAAACCTTGGATTGTAATGAATATTGTTTCATTGTTGCAAAGATTCACTATTTTTAAGACCACCACAGAGATCTTGATAGGCCACGCACAAACAATTTTGGAGGACTTAGATTTGACAGAATTATTATTCCTCTTTATACAATCACCTAGGGGACTGACACCCAAAAACCTCTTAAAACCCCAGGAAAGCATTGTCCTGTAGAAGTGATAACCATAGCAGAAAAAATTACAATTTTTCCTGATGCTTTTATCTTCCTAATAAGCTCATCAGTCTCATCTACAGAGCAGCACTAAAGCTTCCTTCTAATGCTTCCTTTATGCTTCACCTTACTTGGCTGGAATTGGAATTGTCTTTTGACCATGTGCTTGAATTCAGGAGACTTTTAATTTGAGGTCAAATCACAGCACAAATAATAGATACTAATGGCAAATTAGTTCTTTATGATCAAATATGATATTGATCATTGAAAGTTTTATATGACTGATTAAATTTAGGAAAAGAAATCCTGGACTTCATGCAGGATCACTTACACACTATCCCTTATGCACGATACCAGTCCGTTGCACTGCTTCCTTATCCCAGCAATACCTAGGATCCAAGATTAGATTTTTTTTAATGTAAAAGCTCAATGTTTAGAAGGATAAATATAAAAAAAAATTATACTTCTCAACAAGGAATTTTCATATACAGAGACTGAAATTTGGATTCTTTCAGTACAACTGGGTATATTATTTACTGACTGTTGAAAATTCTAGAGCACAAAGACATGATTTGGAAATTGCCAAGGTAAATTATTATATGTCTTTAATCCAGGGACTCATATCCTCTGCTCCCAAGAGAGTATTAAAAATATAAAAATACATTATTTTTCAGTGTCATGTCATGTAGTGACATGCAGTGTTTCCTCTATTTAGGGGAACCAGTAGCTGGAAAACTACCTGATTCCTCACTATAATTTAGTTGGCAGCTGTGTGCAGAGCTCCATGGGATTAACATTTGTTTGGGCTAGTGATACAAGAGGGATTCAGAAAGCGAATTCACACACAGCATGAATCCACATGCCAGAACCCTCTTGGAAGGGAGAAACCAAAACAATAAAGCTCACCCATTAGCAGTGTAGCGTGACAAACAACTGTCCTCAGGTAAACAAAATTTGCACAATTAAAAGGAACAACAACTGCTTTAACTGTGCACAAAGTAACTTTGTTTAGTCTTTCTCAATCTCCCAACAATGCTGGGAGGAAGGACTGTGTATGATGAGCTGGCTTAGTAATTTGTACACAGGCTAAAGGAAACTGATGAGACATACAGAATGGTTTGGTTGGTTGACACACTGTCATGTTTCAGCCATGTTCTGGCCCAAAACTTGGGTGATTTGATAAAGCAGAGACTTCAAGTTTTGATCATATAAACCTTAATATTCAGACAATCGAGACTATGTCTTATAATAATTCTGCATGACTGTGGTGAATTCATGCCTTTTAAAATAGCTGGACACTCTTTCTCAAATAAAACCTAAACAAGTCATATGTAACATAGCTGTTGAAAGAAAGGTTATGGCTAATAAAAATAAAATTACTGGGTTCATGTGAGCAAATATGGGAACAAAAACACACCCATATGGAAATGCAGCACTAGAGTTGAAAGCTTATGAAAACACCTGCATCTAAATTTTGACCTCAGACTTTTCTCCTTGTTATATTTCCCTAGGCTTAGCCAAAATCTGCAAATAAACAATCCAATTAAACTGCAGGACTTCTCCAGGAATTCACTGTGTCCATCTGCTTGTGAGTCAGTCACAGGCAGAATCAAGTAAACAATAAACACATGAAGGTACAAATAATAAAACTTCACTGGAGAAACAAAAAATCACTTGTTATGCCAGGACTGTGGTGTGTATTCTAAAACCGACAATATTTTCTACCTTTATTCTGAAATAAGGATAAAAGGTATCAACTCAGCAGGCTTTCTGTGATCTCTTTACAGACACTTCATCATTTATTGTTTATTCCTTTTATATTTCTTCCACAGAGCAAAATTTATGTAAGTGGTTTTTATGCTATTATAATATCCTCCTGGCTTGAATGTTTGCAATGAAAATGGTACCATGGAGTTTAAAATAAGATTCTTAATTTGGTCTGAAATGTGGCTAGTTATTAGTATTGAAAGAAACATTTATGAGGAGATACTTAAAGAATTTAGGGGGAGTTTTTGGGGTTGGAACTAAAAGATTAAAGGAAGAAAATGCTTCAATTATGCACAAAATCTCTACAGCATAGATATATGAGTATCTCAGTACCACTGAGAATGGTACAAGGAAAAGTTTAAATTGAAGTGAAGGGGAAAACTTGCTTCTCTATTTGTTCACATTATTATTTTAAGAGCAGTCAGGGTATCATTGCTGTTTTCTCTATGTAGCCACTTTTATCCTGCTGTTCAAACCATTCTCAGGAAGAGCTCTCTTTCTGCAGTTCACCTGCTGTCGGGTTGCTTCTTTTGCCCCAAGAAGGCCCAGAGACATTCTTCATTTTCCAAGCAGCCACAGCTATTCATGTTATTCAAAGGAAACTTAGAAGTATAGACAAATTGAAATATTTTGTAGGGCATGAGGGCAAAGCACCTCAAGTAGAAGGCAGTACAACTCAATATTTTGCGGGTACTGAGAATGGGAAGTGCTATTGGAAAGGGATGGTAAAAATTGCTTTTGTATAGATGAACCCTGGATTTGTAAGCAATGGTCAGGATTTGGGTAGTCAAAGGGCATTTTCAGTATTTTGGGGTGATTTTATGGGAGAGGACAGAGAAATTTTCTTCTTTAAGATGCCTTTAGTGGAGATATCTTCCTCTCTACATCCCCTCAGTCCTTCAGTATCACCTGTAGAAATTACTCTTTCCTGGCACTGCAGAGATTCCACATTTCCAGTCTAGTCTTCCTTCAAGGTTCCCCAGCTATCCTATCCCCTCAAACATTCTTTCCTCAGTTTCTTCACTTCTGCTAGCACCCATGCCTCTTCAGAAAGGCTTCCTCTCCTCCAAGAAATCTGTTTCCTGTATCATATATCCAGGCACAACATTCAGACCAGGATAAAATTTGCCGTCTTCAAATGTGAGATTATTGGGACACAATTACTCAATGTTGCAGTTGCATCTCATTCCAGGTGCTGTAATGTATTCCCAGCAATAGCTGCTGTCATGCACTTCCTGATCCTAGACTCAGCTTTAGTAACAGGGGGCTCTGGATACACAAGATGAAGACAGAGTTAAAATTTAAAAAAAATATGCTCTAGGGGAAACTAGCCCCAAGTATACACTTAGTTGCTTCAAAAATGTGTTCAAAGAGCAGATGACAAATTTCTATCATTACATAAGTAGAAGGCTGCATTGAACAGGTCTCTAAAGTGTCTTTTCTGAGCATAATCCCATGTCACAATTATGTCTGCCTTGAAAGAGAGAATAGAAAGATTTTTTACTACATTTTCAAGCAATCCTGCCCAAATGAGTAGCGATTATAAGCTTTTTAAAGAACTAAAATTATAAAGTAATTTTCTAAAATAAATAGCAGCTCAGTGGCCTTATGTAGAATGGTTGACTGCATGAATATTGTCATGTGTTATACAGGAGTAAAGAAGCAATTAAAATGAGCAGATTAAATAAAAGGCTATATAAATTCAATGTTTTTCTTTACATCACTAAGGACTTAAAGGGAAACAAAGAAATTTAGGAGAATATTTCTCAATGAAACTGTATTTAGGTGCTGCAGTATGTACTTGGGCAGTCTATAATCTCTCCATCACTGGAAGTATTTAGTCATCGTTTCCTAAGAAAAGAACAAGATAATCTCTCAACACTCCTGATCACTGCATTAGCAATAAGCACAGCTTGCTGCTATTTGTAAAATGCATCTCTATTTCATAAAGCAGTACAGTTCGGGAACAGCAGTTTTTAATTTAAATGATCAAGTTTCAATTTCATATTCTTATCAGAAATTCAAAGTCAAGACTGATATCATGTAATCTGGAGAATCTTTATCTTCCACAATCCAGCATAATATCAATAATTTATTTTTATGAAAGTCAATATAATGTCCTTAATTAAAATCACTCAAACCCTTTCAATAGATAATATTTTTTTTAATAATCAAAAAAAGAGTTCCGTTTTAAGCTAGTAGTTTCCATAAACAAATTTCAAGCATGAATTACCAGTCGAAGTGGTCCAGGGACCATTCCCAATGGGCTTTATGCAACCCTCTGGATTGGAGTTTGAGATGGCTTTTTTAAACATGAGCCATTCCATGAGAGCAGATCTCAATGCCCAGTAAATGAAATTGGCCTATTATTATTCCTTGTATAAATGTCACCTCTGTCTTGGCATACTCATGGACTTGGGTTTCAGCTGAAGCTTGGAAGTATAAATATAAAAAAATAAACACTGAGAAAAACAAAATATACAATGCAAAAAATAATCACGTTTTGAGTTTCACTACAACAGCAAGTACAATAATCTCCAAGTAATTTGTCTCATAATTTCTCCTTCTGTAGTTCAAAATAAAGTCTTCACAAGTTTTTATTTTTAAAATCCCATAAATTCCACTCAGAGGAAGTACTACTCTCATGAAGAGATTATGAACAGACACTCACAAGAAAACTTCCTAAATTTGCCTTCAGATTGGAATTTTTTAGCCATCCATACATGCCAGCTTTAAAGAACATTATTCAGCATCTTACTTAATAGCTATTTTTAGAAAGACACTTCCACATAGCCACCCATTGAAAGTATAAACAATAGCTGTGGGAAAATGCATTTCAATACCCAGGCTCATGAAGGAAATGTCCATCCTCACAAGCTGGCTAAATATACCATAGTCTTTAGGAATACTACACACAGCAGCTGATGGAGCCAGGGCTCATCTGAGGATCTATTGCAATAAGCCAGAGCAATTATCCCCAACATGAGAGAGCATTCTTGAAGAGCTGAGGCTGTGAAAGGTATCTTCCTCAGGGGAACAAACTGAAATTGTTGAGATGGAAGATTGAAGATTGAAAGCTGCATTCCATATAATGTTACTGTTCTCCACTTCATAATACAAAAAAAAGAGAGAGAAAAAATAAGAGGGCTATTTCATGACATTGAAAGGTAGTGAAGAGCTATTTAATGGCATTGAAAGGTAATAGGTTCAAAACTGGGGAATGGAAATGCTCTCTCATAGTTTTCAATTGCCTAATCGGACAGGAGCTGCCATGGCAAGCCTACCCAGATTCAAGAGGGAAGGTGACATTCAAATAACCTTAAAAGTTCTTGTTATTATACTCTATTAACTACAAAAAACTACCTTGAGGTTTACATATATCTGTTTCTAGTCAAGCTCAGGGTAAAGCTTAACACTGCAGTGCAGATTACCCCACGTCTAGGTAATGCCTGGTACTTATATTTTCTTCTGAAATATTTGTTCCTGGCCTCCATCATTGTGATGGACCAAGCAGATGTTTCTCCAATCCAGAATGGACAAGCTTAATTTCTTGTCAGGAATCCTACTTATAAGTCCTGTCACAAATGAAGGATACATACTAACAGGACAAAGAATTCTGTGACATAGGAATAAAATCTTCTAAATATGCTGTATATATATATTTCAGGTATAGATAGTTATTATTTTAAACATTAAGTATAAATTCTGGCTTGCACCCTGATATACTTAATATGTTTCTAACTAAATAAGCTGTCTACCTATAATCAATTTTGAAATATAGGCAAATCATCAGAGTACGTAACAAAAGCCTGTGCCTCCCTAGAACATCCATCATGGGTTTTGTTGACTTAGACAAGACTATGCATGGAAATGCCAATATCCTATTAACCTTCCATAGTCTGCTTTGATTACCATTACCAAGCATCTTGCAAACTTTAAGACTAAAATGTCACTGTGTAACTTTTGAGAAGAATAAAACCTTTTCGTGATTCTTCCTCTCAATGTGTATGAAAAGCTCCCAATTGCCAACAGAATGAAGAAAAAGGATTATTTCACCATTACCTAGAAATGAAATATTTATTCCAAGGATTTTGCTTTGATGAAAATTTGTGGTTGAAATGCTTGGAAAACGAAAGGCCATTACTCACTTGCACATGACAAAACAAAATGTTATGGCTGGCTGCCTTCAGTGAGCCCCAAAGGTTACATTGGATTAGACATGCATAGAAGAGAGAGCAGAAAAGGCAGGAGGATGTGTCTTAAGTTGTAGATCAGAGCTTCATTCGCTAATATATTTGAAATGTCTCCATAGGTGCCCTATATATAAAGAGGTTGACAGGAATTTACCTTGGAATGCTTTTTTTGCATCTGCACCCCAAACATACAACTGCACGATGCAGATTACCATGAGCTGGGGACTAGTCTCCTGATCAAAAAAAAGGCAAACACAATAAACTCACTTCTCATCCAGTGGGCACAGTCAGAACTTGACCTAACATGCAAAGAACAATGTCTTGCAGGTTAGATGAAAGTCTGGCAGACCTGCTTCCCTTGGAAACCTGAAACACTAATCAGCGAGACTAACAGTCATACTTTGACTTCAGTTCCTCCTCCTGCACCCTGGCTCCTCTGGCCTTCTCATCCATCACATTTCCTTATACATATATAAGTGATTCCAGTATAGAATAACCTTGTTCCCAAAACCCCAGTCTCTTTGGTTACCCTTCTTGGAAAGTATTATTGTTGACATGAAACTCTTCTCTGGTTTGTTCACAGGCTTCTCACTAAAGAAACAGTTGAATCACATCGAAAAAGGGGTTGACAAGGAAGTTAACATGAAAAAGACAATCACCAAAATAGAACCTTAGATGAATGCAGAAACAAGGTAGCATGATGTCATAATTGAAGCCACAGATGTGGGGCTTTACTTAATGAGTAGATTTTCTTTGCTAAGCCTTGCATGCACTTTAGGCACAAGGCCTGTAGTAAGCTTGCATTTCCCACTTCCTAAACTTAAATTTTGGTAATTCCTATTAGCCTGACTGTGCCTTAGTAAAACCTTCCATGCCTTCTGAAAGAGGTCAGAAGAAATTTGGGTTGATTATCCCATTGTTCCAAAATGGGTTTCAGTGAGTCCAGAAGATCCCAGTACCTTGTTAAGAAATATAGAAACTTCTATAAACTTAAGATTATCTTAAGAGAGGGTGAAATAGTGTAGAATGAGAGAACGAAAAAGAGAAAAGCCCAGCAGTGGCTGCCACAGCCAATGATAAAGCAGACTCTTAGAAGAACCACAAACATTATTCTACACTGTGTTTTTTCTCTTTCATTTTTAAACTCTCTCTTTCCGCCTCCCCTGCCCCTCTTTTGTTCTCCAGAAAACAGGACGTAGAAAAAAGACAGTTCAGAGAAGCCTGTTGTTTAAGGATATGTATCTTTTGGATAGAAGGAAAAGAAGAATATGCAAAAACCCTCAATTATTTATACATTTGCAAAATCAGATGTGAGTGTACTGCTACATTTTTTTAAAAATATGATCTCCTTTACAACACAATTCCTTTAATTGAAATACAGATCAAAATCATTTTGTATCAGATGGGATCCTAAAAATAATTTGTAGATATTTTGTAAGTATTCAGAAACCAAAAAAAATTCATTCAAATATAATGCACAGCATTTAAACAAAAAACACCCTAAAAACTACTACTGCTAACATAAAATTACCTCAGTGTGCATACCTGAGAATACCAAAGGGCATAATCCATCAAAGGAGAACCATCCCCTGTTGTGTAATAAACACAAATCAAGGAAGTATAAAACCTATGTAATGTCACAGTTTAATATTGAAACATAAATGTTAGCACCGGGATAGGTTTTGCTTTCAAGATGCAGATCTGTATTGCATTGCCCCTGGGTGAGCTCATTACATGCCAGGTCGACTCTGGCTTGGTTTGCGATGGATTTCAGCAAGCAGCTTTCCAACTGCATGAGGGCAGTGATGTGTGCAGCTTACTCCGGCATGAAATCTTTCAATAGCAGAAATTTCCTGAGTTGATAAAGACTGCAGCCCTCCCCAGGAAAACTGTGGGCTTGCTCAGTCTGCATGGCTTCCGCTGGTGTAAAAATTTTCACAAAGCATAAAATTCTAGGTGCTGTGATGTGAGTTACTGTTTGGAATAGGAAGAAAGTGTATTAACCCAAACTGATTGAAGCCAGGGATCCAAACTGAATCTCCTCTTCAGTATTTGAATTTTTAAAAGTTTTATCTTGATAGAAGTCAAGTATACTATTAAATTTGCATATAGTAACATAGACAAATAAGAAATGTGAAATTGATTTGGGTTCTGAAGCATTAAAGCTGACTTTCACCCTCTTTAGAAGAGATCAAAAATACAGCAATAGCACAAAATTATTTATTAACTATCCCAAACATCTGACAATGTCCATGTGCTGCAAAGATTAGGATCTCTTTAGATTCTAATCATCCACAACACTAAAAGAACACTATGCAGTCTTTTCCTTCTAGAAAAAGGTACCTAGTTGGAAGATGAATGGTCTGATTAGTCCTACATAAAATTTGCCATCTGGGCTTATGTAGACATCAACTTGGCATATAGATTCCTCTCCCACAGGTTAGCAGGATAGAAGGAAGGATAGGAAAAAAGACATGAAATGAGAAGCCTTCAACTTTGCTCCATCTGAAATAAATGGGACATTGAAAATCCTGACCCAAAACGATATGTAATATGCATAACAAGGAAATAAGTATAAGAATACTTATAGAATACTAATAGAATATTATATTTAAAAAAAAAAGGCTTTTCCCACATTTGTTATTGCTTCATGATTCTTCCAACTGAGGGGGAAGGAAAACAGCAAAAGCAAAAAAGGATTTTGTGGGAGGCTAAAAGAAAAAATATTAAGGCTGTGGCCAGTAGTTCTTTCAGTTGTTTCTGATAGGGTTGTAGGGCACACCCTGTTCTGGGAAAGGACAAGGAAATTAACCCGGGTGATGAAGAAAGGAGACCTTGCTGCACATCCCTCTGTCAGCTTGCCTTGTGTCTGAGGGTATTTAGCTCTGCCTTGGGGGAAGCCAGGGCTCTCTCTTCACAAGAGGGATCTGAAAAAGGTGGGGAAAAGGTTCTGAGTATGGATTTGGATCAAGAAGTCTGCACCTTCACCAGAGTCTGCCTCAGCAAACTTCAGCAAGCCAGGAAGAGCTAAGCTTGCTTGGCTGCAGCTGTATGCTGACAAAAGCTGCAAAAGGGGTGGTGGTGACAAGTTAGTGAATCTTCCCCTATAAATTTAATCCTCTGTAATGGACACTGCTGGAAAACGCTCATTTATAGCTTCTTGGGCAACAGTAGCTGAAAACAGATAAGGAGAAAAAGGTGTTAACAGTTCTGAAAAGGAGTAGGCTGTGAAGACAAATGCCCAGCAGGTAGGAAAACAAATCTGTATTGATGCTCAATAGTCATCTGCTGAGAATGAATGCAGCATTCTAGAATTAGAAAAATAATCAAACAATGTTGAAGGGTAGCAGAGGGACATCCAAGTCTGTGTGATTCACTTCCTAGCAAATCAATTCATTTGGTTTAAATTTAAGCATTTTCCCAGTCATCACAGTTTCAGAGAATTTCAGAGTTGGAGGGGTTTGGGCTCTTATGTAACCAGCACATGCAGTATAGAAATGCATTGTGATGTTTTTCTTTGTTTTTAATTGCAAAATTTGTAAGTTTTCATAGATTCTTTTCAAATCAAGATTTTTTCAAGCTAACACCACTGCTCCATACATGCTTAAAGGGGAAGAAAGGAGATGTTTTCTGTCATTGATACCATCATTTTGAAGTCCAAATGGAACATAAAGAATTGCTGTAAAATAAAACATGTACAGTGTGGAGAGAGCCTGTTGCTACTTTCCAAATTGAGTGGGAAACTCATCAAAAATCTTAATGGCCTTTAAACACTGCTGCCCAGTGCTGCTTACCCTCTGTACCAGGAGTTGTTCGCATTTCTGGTCTGAAGATATTTTCTACCATTTGGATCTCATTATGTGTTTCTCTTTTAGACATAATAAAAGCCTATTATTAAAAGTTTATACTACAAGGTAAATACTAGAAGGATAATCGTGTAAGCTGCCAACCTGCTTTTCAATGTACTAATCCCTTTGAGCTTCTTTAGGTTTTCTGATTAGCATGTGTTTTCTGGACATCAAATGATTCCTGAATATTGTCTCCATGCCCATCACACTTCTGAAAAAAATACAGAGGTTCTAACAAGCCAGCATTCCAGAGCCAGTAGAGTATTTTCTAGAGTCAAATAATCTTTTCTATTCTAATTGAGTTGTCTCTACTTCTGTGTCTGAATATTACAATCACCTTCTGGAATACCACTTTGCCCTGCCATAACTTGGTCTCTACCTAATAGAAAAACTAATTCTAAGAACCATTTCTTTACCAATGAAAGACCACGATATCATAAAAATTACATTCTATCTTTATTCCAAAGAGTTCATATTTGGCTCTGTTAAAATTAGAGATGGTAGATCCTCAGAATTTCTTCTTTTTACAGCTATTATTTTGTTCTATTTTTATTGTTTTCCATTTTTGGGGTTCTTTAAAATTAATTTAAATGTAAAATATCAGCTGCCCATAATATAAATGCATAAGCTGTACCACACAAAGTCATATTACAGTGATATCACACATACTCTAATAACATAATTATAGTAAGATACTATTTATAGGTAATGTCTCAATATATCAAATTATTTAATTACCAATAAAAGACACTTTTATTTTAATTAGTAAATAAAAATTTAAACCTATCATTTTCAGTGGAAGTATATTTTAACCTGTCTTGTGGACTGCTAAGGCCTTTACCAGTGGAATCCAAGCAATGATATGAGTCAACAGAAATTTTGTAATTCCTTAAACTTTGTTTTTCTAAGATGAGAATATAAGCCTAGATGGATGACAGAATTGCTGTACTACTTTAGCTGAAAATTTCAAAGAATGTTGCAAACACAGGCATTATTGGCCCAGCAATTTTGCTGTCCATGTTAGCGGAGGATGAGATTTTCACAGCACAGTAGAATAAGTACAGAGGTCCTGGTGAATTTATGCCAACCTCATGTTGCATTCTTCACTTTAGTCTTACTCATGGGCAAAGTTAGGAAATTGTCTTTGCATGGGGAAGTGAATTGTTGCTTGGTCTGAAGAGATAGAATTCTACCTGCTGGCAATTTTATCAGGATATTAGAAAACACAAACCACACCATTGGATAGGAGATAGTGTACCATTATGTTATACATCTTTGCTCAGGACTGTCTGAGAGCAAGCAGAAAATATGCCAACTGAGCCAGTGCACCTGTTTTCAGGTTTATTACATTTAGCACAGGGGAAAGCAAGAGCAAATTCATAATAAAACAAGCTCAAGCTTTATCTTTTAATGGGCTTTGCTGAGGAGAGTGCTAAACATAACTCCCTAGTCTTTTCACATGGGTAATGAAAGCTCAGGTCAGATGGCACTGAGGAGAATAAAGAGCTATGAAAACTTATACTAAGATGTCAGAGGGAAAGCCAATGCAAAATATTTAGTTAATTAATTATGGTATTATAAACTTGAAAAGAGTCTTACAGTTTGGTACTCTAATAGAGCTGATAAGCAGGTTATATCTACTCTGCACAATATTCTTAGAATGGAAAAAGAACTTTTGAGTGTGTTGTCAATTTTCTTTAAAAATAACTTTTTTTCACCTGAGCCTAATCAGAATAATTTATTTAAATGAAAGATTGTTGAGTTTTGCTTTCATGACCTCAATTCACTGTCCTGTACATTCTAAGTTGAAATAGCTGAATTACCTAATGAATTAATCCATAAATATAATTGCATTTGTTTCATCTTAACAAATCATGGTTACATAGTTTCAATTTTGGTAAAGATTTCTGTAAATCAAATATTTAACAGTAATATTTTTATAGCTATTTATAAAAATAGTTTTATTTACAAAGAAATACCCAAACAAATTCACAATTTCTAATGATCATTTCCATGAGTTGTGAATCCACATTTTTCAAGAGGCCTTTGGAGTTCAAAGATTTCAGAGAGCATTTGGGTTAGAGAGAGAAGGAGGCATAAAAAAGTTTCTGGAATTCCTGTGCTTTTGTCAGTTCATCGGTTCAGCTCTCAAATACAGCCATACAAGAGCAAACAACTTTTTTACAGTTTTTTCATTAAGTTTTCCTTATTTTCAAAATACGTAAAGCTTTCGAAAAGAAGGTGGTCTGTCACCCAGTAGGAGATAAGAGTCAAGATTTCAAGTAAGATTACCCAAATAGCAAAAGAGGAATCTGAGGAAGGTTGAAGCTAAAACACGTTACAGAATTAAGCAAGGACTAGGAGTGGATGAGAAGGGAGAGAGGGGCAAGCTGCTGCTGAGCTGTGCAGAGGTAGAGGTGGAGGAAGGGCAGGCTTACTCAGTTTAGTAGATCCCCAGTACCCTACAGACACTCTGACCTCTTAATACAGGAGCCGTTTGGCACTTGTTTCAGGCCTGGGAGAAACTAAAAAACATCTCACCTCACTCTAGCAAACTTGACACTTGTCCTTGTTTCTTTCTGCACCACCTCCCTCTCCATCAGCCTTTTGGTTGACTTTGGTCTTAAACTCATGCACAAAACAGAAAATGGTGCAAAATTCAAATTGCTATTAAAGAAAAATCATCCATTGTATATCTAGATACACTCATCTGTTTTTCCAGTCTGACAGTTTCTGTTTTCAGTAATGCTCAAACAGTTTCTGTTTTCAGTGATGCTCAATACTCAGATCTCCATTTATTTATATAAATAAGAGAGAACTTTGTTTAGTTTATATCTTGCCCACTATTTTTAGCCTAATGGTAGTTGAAATTAACTGTATTTACTGTTCTTTGAAATACTTACACATACCAAAATCTCACACAGAAAAGCATACAAAATTAAAGGCTGACAGTTCAATTGCCCTTAACCTCTTAGTCATTCTGCATAACTTGTCTTTGTCCACCTTTCCAAAAAACAAAGAATTGTAAAGGAACACTGCATTTACATCAGCTCCTTCTTCTAAAGTGTATTCTTACTGAGGAACTCCATATGGTGGAAAACAAAACAAGCACAATGAAAACCAGTGTTATGCAACAGCTATTAAAAATCAGATGAGTCACCATAGAGAAAGTTGTAAGGCCTGAAAGAAGGCAAAAACCAGCTAGCTTCACTATAGCAAACCCCTGCCATCTGAACAAATGCTTGTTATTTTGGAAAGCTGTTCTTAATCATGGACTTGGCATTTGCCAAATCAATATTATAAAGACAGATCAAATTTCACTTCAATATACTTTTTCAGTATTTTTAGGGAGACAATTTCATATGCAGAGCTCCATTTCAACATTGAAACAGTAAGAACATAAGGAGAAATGTGTATTTAGATATTAAATATAGCATTCACTGGGAAAGGAAAGATGAACAGGATTACTGTCTTCAGGATCAGTCTTCTGGGGTATGTTAATTCTCACAAAGCAAATTACTACTGGACTAAATGATTTTTTCCGCTGGAGTTACTATAAATGAGCAGTTGCTGTAACAGAGTCTGATTATACCAAAGCTAGGCCATGTGTTTAAAACTTGACTGAAAACATTAATACAATTTTACAGTCAGTTTTGTTTCTCAAGAAGGGCTCATCTCTCTTGAATTTGGAATGGTTTATCTCTAGCTTAACCTTAAGGAGCCCCTAAGGTGGAAATCTTAAGTACCTTCTTTTGGGGTACAAGGCATTGTTCATCTTGTGCTTCTCCCAAGACAAGGGGAGGAAAAGGAGCTAGGGCAAGGAGAAACAAGAGGGCAAACAAACACTTAGTGTTGGTTAAACCACAGGGTGAAGGCGAGATGCCATCTCCAGCCTTCCCTACTCAACTGAAGGAATTGTTTTAGACTCAGAACACTGAGTTTCTGAGAACTGTGCAAATAGTAATATGTTGTACATAGTGCATAAATTGAGCACAGCTCTTACTTCTTTGGGGCCTCTGCTAACTTTCTTGGACTTTGTAAGGAGGCAGCAAAATACACGTGTTTGACTCAGAGATTACCTACACAGGAAAATGAAGAGTAGTTCTGAGTATCCACATGGAGAGCTGTTCTGGGAAAGCAATTGTGTTTCCTGTCAATTTCCCCAGGCAAATAAAATCCTTGGACTGTTAATATTGATTTTGAACAGCAGCCAGTGAGTACTATGAGAGCAATAGAGTTAAATGACAAATTAGGTTTTCTGCCCCTCCCCCTTAGAAGCAAAATTAAAATTTCAAATACAAGTCAAAATGGTGCATAGGATCCGTATAGCTTATTTTTGCTGCATCAGAAAGAGGAACATAAGTGTGCCAGAAATGGCAGAAGCAGTTTATTCATGATGTTCCAGTTCCAGCATTATCTCTCGGGTCTTGATCAATCCTGGAAGTAAAATACCAAATAAAAGGTCATCATGCCCTGTTATCCTTTGAACAAGACAGTAAAATTGAGACTGCTATTAAAAGCCTTAAATTATAAAATATCTCCTTGAAAAGACACTTACTGTAACTGATGGTCACCAAGGAGTTTGTCAGTCCTTAAATTGCATGATTTTCATTTCTTCTGCCACTCGTCATTACCCTTTGTCACCTTATTTGTTCTAGCCAATTTAATTCATTGATGTTGGTTGCAAAGGCTATAAAATTCTATGTGATTCTTGGTGAGTTTGAGTCAGCCTCATACATAAGTAAGTGTAGACCAACAGATTGTCAGAGATGCAAGCTGCTCTGTCCTTTTGAAGCTATTAGACATGAATTGGAAAAGAAAGCTGCCAGAAGACTTTAAAATATAATCTCAGCATGGACTTTTACCCCTTGAAATGCAAGAAAGCATGCTTACAACTTCTTTGGTTTCTATTAAAAATGAATTAAAAGGATGTGATAAGAAATAAAAGTTAATTCAAAAGAGTAGAAACTTCTTGGTTCATTGAATATCCTCTTAAGATGCCAGTAGATCAGAACTTCTGTAAAGGACTTGCTATTATTTTAATATCTCTGTTATAGCACTCACTAAACACCTGACATATCTACGCTAGCCCCACTACAAGGCTGAAAACTACCAAAACTACTCTGTTTTCAAGATTTCCATAGGTATCTGAACCTCAGCCAAGTTGAAGTTTGCCAAATTCTCAAGCAGACTGAGAACTGATTTCAAGGGAGCCCTGAACCATACATCTTTGTACTTGAACCTCAGAATTTCAAAGCAAAGTCATTAAAATGCTCATAAAGTTGCACAAAGTAAAAGTGCAGCTCTCCATCTCCTAGACTGCCTTTGGGCAGGAGTAGGAGGCACTGCTGTTCCTCATCTCCTGCAGACAGTGGATCTGTTGCTTCATTTGTGAGTGGAACCTGAGAGCTCAAGGCAAAGCATCAGGAAGCACAAATCCCTCTTTCATATAAAGTGAGAGAAAACATCTATATTAATTCCCCAGTCAAATCACACATCTGAGTCTTTCAGGGTTGTACTGTTAGACTCACAGAGATAATTCTGTTATGGTGAGATTGATGGATCACTTATTCCAAGTAACTTTATTATAATGTACTGATTAATCAGTCCTACAAACAGACATTAGAAAGAAAACTGCTAAGCTTATGTATTGGGATATCTTCATTTGCTATGAATAAATATTTAAATCCAGAAGTAGTCAAAGGAGTAATAAGGAAGGAACATAAGAAAAGGCACCTTCTGAGAAAGAGATCAAAGGCCATATTATTTCTTAACTGTTTAACTTTGATAAGACACTGGAAAGTGATTTGTTCAGCCAAAAGAGAAGCAATCTATGCCAAAGCTCTAATTTTCTCCTAAATTTTGCAGACAACATCTCCAGTTTAACTTGACTGAGTGAAATACAGTACAGTAACAAGACAAAGAGTCATGACTGGACTCTATCAGGTTCTGAGTAGGAATGGCAAATTGAATTTGAATAGTTACCCTGGCATGAATTGCACCCCAAAGGTCTACACAGACCACATCCTTGTCTCTGACAGGGGGGCAATAAATAAGCCAAAATGCCTAAAGAGCATCAAAAGAGGATAGGCACAGCATCATACACCCCTGAATTACTCTTCTAGTTTCAAGGAGTTGTATCTTCAAAAGGATTACTCTTCCATTCATTTGCTCACTTATATCACTAATCTTGCTATCTTATTTAAAACCCCATGGAGGAGACACTGGTTTTTTGAGGCATGAAACACATTCAAAATCTGAGATAACACAGAACTGACAACAAACACCAGTTAAGGAGGCTGAAGCTGTTTATTCTGCAAGCCAAAGAGAAAGGGGAAACCAGCATACATTAAAAAAGGACAGCTTCCTTGCCTTTGAAGATCTTTGCTTAACTGCTGGGCTTTTTTCCTCATCTTTGTGTCACCCTGAGGGACCAGAAGCATTCCCAGCAGTGTCCAAAGTTCAAAAAAGAGTCCAGCTATCTTGTATCTGCTTAGGAACCAGTCAACCACTGCAATTCGTTCATCTTGATTATAGCTGCTGGTTATTGTGCAAAGAGGGGTTTAAGGATTTAAGCTTGTTTAGTTCTACAGAAGACTGAGGGAAGATGTGCTAACAATCACAAAACATATAATGAGGTACTACAGAGAAATAATGCATATTTTGCCTTTGTGTTGTATAGGAATAGAAGTACTGAGTCTAATTTTCAGCATTTCCCAGTGGCAGTGAAATCTCTGGAGTACAATGTCCTGGGAAGCTGTGGAGTCCGTATTACTCAGCATCGTTAAGAACACATAAAACGGATATTTTTCATAAGTAACCCAGGTACAGCTGATCCTGAGTTAGAAAATGTGTATGGACTAGCTGACTTCTTGAAGTCTGGTGATTTCTCTGATTCAGTGATCTTCTGTCATGGTAGCCACACCCCAACCTTTGTTTTTGTTCAAAGCCTTTCTGAAATATGATTTAAAAAATAAGTTGCTCTTGTGTGGTATCACAAGGAAGCCAGAATATTTCCTATCCCTCATCCTTCTATAGCTTCAGACTCTGCTACTTGGATATGTAAATTTTTCTTGTTTTTTATATAAATGAGAGAAGACTCAAGCTATAGTCCAAAACAAACTACAGACTCTTTTACTCCTGCATGTTTCTTCCTCTATGTATGAGGCCTTGTTTCTATCTCCTTTGCTCTCATGTTCTGAGCCCTGAGTCTCTGGAACAGACCCTATATTTCCACCATTGGGTTTCCTTCTCTCCCATCCACTTAAAAGGTTTTCAGTACCATGAATTGTTTATTAATTATTCACCAAAGGAAAAGCCATTTACATTACATTCACAGACGTGACCAGCAAAAAAGAGCAAAACCATACTGTTTAAATAGTTATTTATTTAGATCATGCCTGTTTCCAGTCAGGTATTCAAGAAAAAACAAGTAATAATAATAATAATAATAATAATAATAATAATAATAATAATAATAATCACTCTTAAGCATTGGTTAAGGAATTCCTCTCTAACGATATGTAAGTTGAATGTGCTGATGGTCTTAAAAGACTGAAGTCGCTTCTGTCTCACTTGTGTGTTCTCTTTTGCAGCTGGACAGAAGCCAGCTATAAATATCTTGGCTCACACATGAAAGACAACTTCCAGTCTCCTTATCTGTAGGGCCATTACTTTTGATTTATGAGTACTAGTGCTACTGCTATCATTCCATCAGACTACAAGTAAGTCTGAAAAGCTGCATGAATCAGTATAACAATGAAAGGCAATTGTGAAACTGCAAAATTAATGGTTTCCTGTTTCCTACATATTAGGCTGTGAATTGAAAAGCATAAGTCTTCTGCTGCAAAACAAGTAGCACTATTACATACAATTTACACACTGAAATTGTTTTCCTTAGGCTACCCAGACACTATAAATTTGCTTAAATTAATGAAAAAAACCACAAATAACCTCAAAAGTTCCATCAAAAAAATCAAGATAGTTCATTAATTGCAAATGAGCAGGATAATGGACTGGACAATCAATGGCTGTAATTCACAGTGAATTCCAATGTCTGCAATATGTAACTTGAATTAAAGCATCAAGGTTTGTGGTACCAAAAAGAAAGAAGAAATTGTGATGCTGGAGCAACATCTGAGATAGTAACAATTTGTACAGCAAATCACTATACATAATATTCAGCAAACTGGTTTCTTTGGCTGCACAACTTCTATCATCTTTGCTCTGAGAGAACTAAATGATCACTCAAAAAGGAATACTGAGGCATACTATTGACATCAGAATGCTAATTAATGGTAACCTATTCATTGCTTTTATTTGCCTATGGGAGCAGAAGAATTTTGCTATTCAGCAGTGCAAAGAGGGAGTAATTGCACACTATGAGCTGGTAAAAAAAAAAAAAAAAAAAAAAAAAAAAAAAAAAAAAAAAAAAAAAAAAAAAAAAAAAGAGCCAAACTGAAAACCATTATATTGTGCAGAGGGCCCTATGCCACAATAACTGCTTTCTTCTCATTGGAGATGCCAGCAGTGCAGTGAGACAGCATCATGTTCAGTCCTGTGGTGGCTGGGGAATCTCTGCAGGGATCCTTGTTCATCCCATCTCTGGGTGGATATATGGCTATGGATCCAAAGGCTGCACAGAGTGGTTTCTGTAAATATCTCTTCCTGAGTGTTAAAGCCAGCTTTATTTATAACTGCAACACTGTAAAATACTGATAACTTGCCAGGGTCTAGGATGGGGAGAGGGTAAGGCCAGAGGGTTATCCAGCATCACAAATTCTTTGTTCCAGGACTTTCATGAAAGCAGTCAGTTTGGCATTGTGTTGCTTTGAGACACTTGAGTCAAATGTAAAGTCACTGGTATCTGTGCAAACATGTGTTTTAAGATAAGGATAGGGTGCTGTTCAAATGCCAGTTTCACCTGAACTTACATAAATAAAAATCATACCAAACACTTACATGAAAAATATCTGGTCTCACTGACTCTGTTAGAGAGACAAATATTTTTGGATCAGTCGGAAATTTACAAATAAGTTATCTAAGTATCTTTGCAATTTCCTGTGATTTAAATATAAATGTGCAAGTCAGAGTGAAGTCAGAGAAAACTTGGTGTTGACTTCAGTCCATCATATACTGCCTAAATCTGACTTTTAATAGCTAAATGCTATCCACTGCAAATACTGCTTTATTAAAAAAAAATTAGCAGCATGCCAGTAATGCCGACCACATGGTAAATAAATTAGCTGGTCACATGGTCTGGAAAGTGTGTGGCCTTGACTGGAATAGCACATTGGCAACCTCACCAGCTGATCATACAAGTGTAATATCACATACATTTTCAGACAAGCAGAGAAAAGATGCGTGGACACAGGAGTCTGCCTTCCTGCTTCCAAAAGCATAGGTGAACTGCGAATTTAAACTCTGTGGTGCACAAACAGTGTAACAAAAGATAAATAATAGCTGCTTCAACCAAAAGGTTGCACTAGCTTCAATCCATATATTGAAGAGGTATTTTAATTTCAAATTAACTTTCAACATTATGAAGCTGAAGATATGTGAATCTACATATACATATATAGGCACACATAGATTTTCTACAGCTTAAAACCTCAGTGTTCTCATCATGGGGATTTAAAATTTGTTTTTTGAACAGTGATTCATTTCACTATAAAAATAACAATTGCCAGAAATAACATATTTTAACTAAGTCTCTTGAAATAGTGGCTTCCTATGAAGAAAATAAAGGTTAGTTTTAGCCAGTAAAATCATTATAGTTTAGTCTTCTAGCCAGTAACTAGAGCACTATCTGTCTTATATAATGGAATATTTCTGACAGATCCAGGAGACATAATGGTACTAGTAGTCAGATAACATGGGAGTCATTTATCCAACATTATTTCATTCATCTTCCAACCCATCACTACGAATAGAGTGAGAAAATGTCTGTGCTATATAAAGGTTCCTAAAACAAGAAAATTTGCTTACTGTATATCCATTACTTGTGCAAAAATAAATCTCCTTGATTTATCATTCCAGCAAATTACCATGAGTGACATGTCAAAATCCTTAAGTTCCTTTTAGAATTTGGCATCTCTTCTAGGCTGCAGAAGGGAAAATGCCTGGGGACTCTGAAGGTTCAAGATCTTTTTATTAACTAAAATCATGACTTAATATGTCTTGATTGAAAGAAAAGAGTCCAGCTGAAGATATCAAAGTATCATCTTTATGGAGAAAACAAATCTATAGCACTGAGTTATATTAGCAGAAAATGCGTTTCACAACTGAATTTGGGTGGGGTTTATTTTCTTTACATTTTTAGGTTTTGACTTTTTTTTCCAGTGAAGTACTCTGCAAGTCTAATGTAGAAGATGGCACAGTATGGACAGCACCATCATGCTTTTCAGTGCCAAGCTGGAAGGTTAGAATTGCAGAAATGTTCCAGTGCCATTTAAAAGGAGTGTATTACCACTGATGTACAACCCCTTAAACCCATGACACTGAATATGTTGACACTAAATTTACACGACAATTACATTCCTTTTCTAGACAGGATTCTCCACATTTCTGTTCTTGAGAAAATAGACATGTAGGAAAATAAAAAAAAAAATGTTGCTAAAGATAGTTTTTTCTAGCTGGAACCACTGGAGAGATCTCACATAATTTGGTTTCTTATTTTTAAAATGCTCAAGTTAATTACTAGCCTGCTATAGATAATTTTCTCATGAGCATGAGCCTGCTGCCAAGAAGTGTAATGACAGCTCTGTAGCAACAAAATTTAGGACTGAATTTGTGCACTGAATTATTATTAGAGTTGCTACTACTGGCTTTAATGAGAATTAACATGCATCTACACTTTATAAATATATATTGCTGAGCCTAAGATATGTAATAGAATGCAGATAGCAAGGTGGATGCATACGTCAAGCACTGAGGCTCCAACAGACTAGAGAAGCAACACTTAACAAGTGGCTTTTCCTTCCTTGTCACAGCTATTCCCTAGTGTTTACAAACCAGAGACTTATTTTTGTTTGGTGTTTGAATTTTCTCCACAATTAAGAAGCCAAAATTTGTCTCTTTCTTTTCAACTGATCTCCAGCTTTAAACAGAGTTACAGAAATGTTAAGTACTTTGGGATAGTTCTAGCTTTCCAAAACATCAGCTGAGCAAGAACTCTTCAAGAGTTACAAAGAGAGAGACCCATGGCATCCTCTCTGCTAGTCTCTTGGAGTCTCACTACTTTGGGAGTCTCTCAGGTAGGTGTGTAGAGGTTTATTCCACTAATAGCAATACATTATTTGAAGCATGGGTAAGAAATTGATCATTCCCTGTTATTTTCAGCTGAAAATTGAGAGCATTCTGATTTTTTTGTTTTGTTTTGAGCCCATGCACTGATGTATTCATCACTGAATCATTTTACAAATACAAAATTTTCAAAAATCTTAGGATATAGGTAAGTGATTATTTTACAGTTGGCAGAAGTGATTAAAACATTAAAACTTTGAGCTAATAGCTATCCAAATTCAGGAACTATAAATTCAAATCAGTTAGTGACTTGGAGCCTGTGTGATTACTCCAAAAAGTATTCAGTCTTTAATGATGATATGTGGATGAGAGCAGAAAAATCTTTTGCCCAGGAAAAGTGTTACTCATTCACTGAAATATCATGTGGTTGTCAACAAATGTCAGGAATAACTGCAAAAAGGCTCCATCATAGAAATAAAAGATGCATCAACTTGACTTATCATATTAAAATTCCAATATGGGGAAAAGGTTTATTTTGAATATTTTAATGAAAATGAGTTATAGTTTTCTAAACTTACTCACAAAATAAGCATACATCCAGAAAGATGCATTTTAAGAAATCCAAAGGTTTCTCTAGTATAAACACTTTCTGGTACATAGCTGGGAGAAGCAAACTTCACAATGCAACCATTCCAGAAGTAGCAATAACTTTAATTAAATAAAGAGTGTTTGAAACTAATTAATGGACAAACCCAGAGAAACTTGAAAGTATCTGCTGAGGGCTGCCAAACTCCAAATACAGGGATGCACAGTGCATAAAACATGAGCAAATTGTGCTTTACCAGAGCAAGGCTTACTGAAAGTTGGAACTGCAAAATGCAACTGTTCCCAGGAGTCAGGATATATGTAAGCTCTAAGGATATAAAGTTCATCTACTACTGCTGATAAAATTATTTAAAGATTTAATTGCAATTAATAGTTGCTGTCAGAGCAGTAAACATGAACTATTTAATTAGCTTGTCTCTTTCCAATTACTTACTTAAATGCACTGTGGTTTACTCTGTGATTAAAAAGACACTAGCAAGTATTCAACGAAAGTAAACCAATAAAGTTCAGTTTGTAATGAGGTTTACTCTTTCTCAGTGCAAGGCTCAGAACTTCACATCACATCATCAGCTTTCTTCTACATTTTACCAATTAATCAAAATTTACTTGCATTTCTTCCCCTGAGCTGGCCAGTACAACACCTTCACTTGGCAGGTGAAAGATGTTATCTGCCTTTTATTGTATTCCTGACCTTCCAAGTATATCCCTGCCAGTGTTAGATTTGCTGCCTGCACATACCTCTTTACTTTCCCCACCTTGCTGAGAATCACCACATTGCAATGCACTTTCTCTTAAATTTTCCCACCTCCACATCCAGCATAGTCTGAGCCAGTACAAGTCTTTTCCCCATGCTTCTTCATGCAATAATAAAGGCTCCTTTAAAAAAAATACCACTTTTTTGGAACAAACTAAATATTAGAGGAAAAAAGAGATAAAGAGTTTATGCACATCCTGCTGTTTTTGAAGATGACCTAAGCAGACCTTCTTCTGATACGTGAGGCAGTTTCTCTGTACCTGTTTGATGTATCGCAAATGAAGTATATTTCTGTAAAAAAAATCCTTTTTATGTCTTACCAGAGGTTTTGGTTGCTGTTTTGCTCTAGTTTTGCCTTTACTCTCCCCTATGTCTTGGCTTTGTCTCTTTTTGGACAAAAAACAATCCCACAGACTGGAAGAATCATCACAGCTAAAAAACTCTGTTATTACTACAAAACAATTCTTACCTGTTTGCTGGTTCATTCTAAACCTTCATTTGTTCTTGTTTTCAGTTTTGCTAGGCAACTATTTCCTGAGTTCAGTCACCGTGTTCACATGTGAACTTCCTGACAATCAGGCTTGTTTCCTCAACTTGTTCTGCTGCACCTCCAGATCCACCACAGATATTTTAGTCAGTACAGTTTTATTCTGCATATGTGTAGAGGTATACCTCTGGTGCATTTGGCCCAGAGGTCCAAACTTTTGCATCAAACCACAAAAAGTAATTTACCAAACCCTTCCAGAACTCTAGAGGGCCAGATACTCAGTCAGCTGCCAAAAGACTGATAGATATTTTTCCAGAACAAAATTACTACCTCCAGTAGTAAAGCTATAATATGTTATACATGTAATATAATAACGACAATTGAAAGTAAAATATCACTTAATTCTTAAAGAAGTGATAGAGCAAAAGTAAGGTCGACAGTCTATACTAGAAAAAAACTGTGGTAGGAAAGGTAAGGTTTATTCTAGACTAATGACTCTTCCTGTTTCAGCACCCAAAGCCCCTAAAAGTTCTGGTTTTCCACATGCTTTGGCTCATTAACAGCCAAATGCAACAGATTTATCTTTTTTCTTTCACACTCCTAAATAATAAGTTTTGATAATGTGATAACAAAATCTTCTATTTAGCATTCATACTGATAGAAATTAGGGAAACCTCATTTTGGGCGCTTTGAAAGGAACATTAAAAAAAAATGGTAGAGAAACTTGATTGCTTTTTTAAGCCCCTGCAGGACCCATCATGTAGAATTCTGATCTATCAAAAACTTGGAAACAATGACAGCACTAAAATAGCCCCATAAACGTCTCCTGTTTGACAGACTTCCTTGGCCATGGGGACCCAGGCTGCTCTCAGGTGTCCTCGTTCTTCAGACACTCAAAGCTTTGTGACCATGCAGGCAACAAATAGACACTGCCCAAGAACAGGCATGACTCTGGAGTATGATCAGAACACTAAACTGCGTGGAAAAAGCATTTATGGATCCCAAAGAATTACTTATGACCATTCGTCAACAGCTATCCCACATAAGAGAAATAAGAAGGCTCTAAAGCACCTTATCCTAACCACAGAATTATGCAGGCATACTTCCTTTTCTTCCTTTCCAATTTCTGTTGAAGTCTTTTATGTACCCTGAGAGAGCTCAAGAAACCAGGGAAAGAATGCTAATGTAACCCAGAACTGAGAGCTATACTGCAGAATTTTAGAGAAGAGATATAATGTGAGATCATATCTTATCTGCAGTTCACCTTTCTCTTAAACATTTGGGTTGTGAATAGGATGCCTGTCTTTATTAAAACTCATTCTGATTCTGTAAAAAAAATGCAATTAAATTATGTTTTGTATATTTTATTTAAAAACACTTTCTTGTTAAAGCTCTAATATTTTCTAACTGGGGCATGAATTTTGACAGAAATAAATAATTAGAGCTACAGCAAACCATTACACTTCCAATCTTCTTCTGCTTAAAAACTTGAGTGTTAGAATCAGCAGTTAATGTGAGAAAAAATGTAGTCTCACTGGTGTTTCTCTCTTAATGAAACACAGAATATCCTGGTTGGAAGGGAGCCTCAAGGATCATCTAGTCCAAACTTCTTGGCAAAATCACAATCTAGACAAAGTGGCCCAGCATCCAATACTGCTGAATCTTGAAAACATTCAACACTGAGGAATCCATTACTTCCCTGAGGACATTATTCCTATGGCTGATTGTCCTTATTGTGAAAAAGAATCCCTTTTTTGTCCGATTGGAATGTCCTCAGGCACAACTTGTATCCATTTCCTCTCATATTTTCCTTGTAACTACTTGTAAAAAGGAAGTCTCCATCTTCTTTACTGCCATCCTTTAAATACCGAAACATGGTGATAAGGTCTGCCCTAAGCCTTCTTTTTTGTAGGCTGAGCAAACAGTCCTCTCAGCCTTTCCTCACATGGCAGGTAGGCTTCCCTGTCCTTCAGTCGTCTTTGTGGCCTTTCTCTCGGCCCTCTCAAACTGATCTGCATCTTTTTTTTGTGTAGCAGGAACCAAAACTGAACACAGGAGTCCAGATATGGCCTGACAAGAGCTGAGAAGAATGTGATAATGTCTTCTTTCTCTCTGCTGTGGGGATGCCCTTGTTGATGCAACAGCATCCTTTTCACTTCCTTTGCCACAGCAGCACCCTGTTCACTTGTTCTGAGTTTGCTGTCCGCCAGGACCTCCAGGTGCTTTTTCATAGAGCTGTTCCCCAGCCAAGTAGATCCCAGTCTATGTTGCACACCTGGACTATGTCTTCTCAGGTGCAAGACTTTATATTTGTCCTCGTTTAACTTCATAAGGTTCTTATGCATTCAGTCTTCCAAGTCTTGCTGCAGAGTGGCTTTCCCTTCTGAAATATCTTGATCCCATCATCCATGTCACTTATGAAGATGTTAAATGTAATTGGGCCCAATATCAATCCTTGGGGGACTACACTTTTGACAGGATGCCAGTTTCAAAAGGAACTGTTTGCCATTCCCCTCTGGGTGCCACCTGTCAGCTGGTTCCCCACCCACTGCACAGACCACAGGTCTGGACCATCACACATCAGGTACTGCAGGAGAAGGCTGTGGGAAAGTGTATCAAAAACCTGAAAAAAACAGGAAATGTCCACTGTTTGCCCCACATCAGCCAAGCAGATTGCTTTAATGTAGGTGATACAATGTGATCAGGTTTGTCAAGCACAATTTTCCCTTCCGTGCTGGATTTTTCCGCTCACATGCTTTATCTGACTTATGAGGAGACAAAATAACAGCGTAAAACCCTAGGGGGATAATAAAACTGTAGGCATTTCACTAGGAATCTTAGAAATCCTCTGTCATTTCCAGTTTAAACTATCAAAATCAGCATCCTCTATCAGAAATCTAAGAAGCTCAAACCATTTCCTGATGGTTTTTTTGCTGGTATGTCCTCACAAAAAATCAAAATTGACAGTGTTTGTCACTTTGCAAAGCCAACAATTACTATAGAATTACTTAGGCGCTAACATTTGAGAAATTAATATTATATGCTAACACTACTGGGGATGCCTGTATGTCAGTTCATACACAACCTCTTCTTAGGAAACTGCAACACGAATTACACCTAATCAGTGAGAAAACAGATTTTTCTGGCCCAAAGAAACAAAATTATTTACTTATTCCTTTTGAGTAACCATGCAAGGTCTGTCTGCATTTTCCCCCAGTTTCCTAAAGCCTTCACTCTGAAAATAATTTTAAATAATTAATAACTCCAACTGAATTCATGGGCTGTTCATAGATGAATACAACATGCAGCAAAATAAATTTAATGTATCTCCTCTTGTGAATTATTCATTCTGCTTTAATCAAACCTTTCTTGAATCAAGAAAATCCAATGGTCTTTCAGTGTCTTAATTCAGATATGCATTATTGTAACAACAAAGCTGTGCCCTCAGGACATAGTCTAAGCCAGGGAGGTTTTAAAAAAATAAAATAAAACTAGTATCAAACTGGCATTCGTACTGTCATATGTGTGCATTTGGACAGTCATGAATTCTAATGACATCTTATTTGTAGTATTTCTAAAAAATATTAAAAAATAGTTTAATTTGTACAATCAGGTTGCAGCAGAAAACAAGGCAATGCCAGAGCAAAAACAGATTAAAAAATTATGAAATATTATTAATATTATACTCTAATGAATAACATATCCATATGACTGCTAATAGGTACTAATATTCAAGGCTTGAACTATGTTGGACTTTGATTTGAGCTATCTATTTCCAGCTGAACAAACATGTTATTGTAAAGGCATAACTTTTGAAGTTATGCTGCTGCTCAGCCTCAAAGGCAGCTAGGAAAAAAATGGATTGCAACACAGAGCTTTTATGTAGAGTATGACCCAGCTCCCATCAGTGTATAATATTCATGAAACTAAGGGCACTAAAGGAAAGTGATCTTGTAATAAGTATTTGAGGACTCTATAGAAAAAAAATAAAATTAAAAAGTGACCCAGGACTTGGTATCTCCTAGTCATAATGCACAGTACATTTTAAGTAGAGACCAGAGATGCTGGGAAACAAGAGGATGCAGACTTATGGTGTTAGTTAAAACACATGAGAAAAATTCCTTCACAACTTCATCTTCACTTTGCATGAAACCTAAGTAAAGAAGAAACAGCCTCCCTGTCTCCCTGTTTTGTAGAAGATCGAGTAAAGATGACATCATTGGCACAGTACATGAACAGAGCAGTCAGCTTTTCAGTAATACAAAGTGACAGTTAAGAGAGATCACAGGTATTTATACATTTATTTTTGGAATCGTACATAATCACGCTTTTCCAGTATTCTGGCTAGGAAAGCAAATCAGTGATATTTTAGCTAGCTAAAGAAACACAAAAATGCCTGCTGCCACTCCCTCTTCCTAAGAGAAACGTGCTTGCTTTTTCTGCTTTTATTATAATAATAACAATAATACTTAACATTCACAAATGGGCCCTACTTACTGTCATATTTAACAATTGTATATCTATAGTGGTTCTCAAGGTGTACCCACTACTTGTTTGATGTACAAGATAATCTCACAATTGAAGCCACTAAAGGGCTTAGAAATTATAACTGAAGTGGACAAGTCAGAACCTGTTTGAGGCTTTGTGCACACTGTATCTTCCAAGGACTTTGGCCTGATGTGCTTGTGTCCCACTGCCCAGCTCAGAGTCCTGAAGTTCATCTCCTTTTCCTGCGAAGCAGACTGAACATAGCACAATATTTATATTGAACAGCTAAAGGTGTCAGCCCAGTGGCTGAACATCTGTGTCTCTAATACAGAGAGCAACAGCAGATCCTAGAGATCAGTCTTCAAGCAATTTCTGGGCTTCCCTTATTGGAAGCAGCTGACAGACGAGTTAGTTTTCTAGGGTGATGTTCCATTATGGTTTGCCTCCCATTTAGCCCTGCGACACTACACAAAGCAGGCTGACCCCTCTCTCTCCTGCTTTGGAAAGCTTCAAAACCCTCCAGCTGCCTCTGCTTAGGTATTAGAGCTTTACAGCTGAACTTGGGGAGCAGCCCCATGTACAACTTGTGCAAACTTGCCCAGCATCCTTGCTTTAATGAACAGGGCTGAAGCACAGCTTCAAGTCTTCAGATAGCTATCTACCCAAGGACCCTCTGAACATCCTGGTTATTTATATAAGAGAATTCATGGAGGCAGGAATTTATTGGGGGAGCTGTCTTACATTCTCTGTGAAGAGCTTCAAAAATATTTTCTGAACAAAACTGCAAGCAAATACAACCAGCCATAAAATGCAGCTACCTCTTTCTGCAGGCCTCCTCTGAAGTTACTATTTCCCATAACTCCTCCCCTTGTATTAAAAAGAAGGAAAAAAAAAAAAAAAGAAAGAAAAAAAAGCCCAAACAGAATGAAAAGAGGGAAGGATAAAAGTTGCCTAAATCCATAGTAGCAAATAGTCACAGAACTGCTTGGCCAAATGAACTTGCCATTCATCCCCTCTGAAGTATCACTAAACTTAGGCTGAGAATCCTGTTTCTATTTTTAAGAAATGCAGCTTGTGAGTGGGAGGCAGAAGAACCAGATACAAGTAAGAAAAAGAACATACGGGACAGCATGTTATGCTGGTAACAGGAGAACAAAAACAGTTGGATTGAGAGGCTGTCTTGGCTTAACTCCTGACTCTCGAAACCCACTGTTTCCATAGTTTGACCACACTGCTGCAGGCAGTCTTTACCCTCCCATCTACACCAGTTCTAGGTGTTATTTTTTTCTTCTAAATTTGAAAATGAAGCTTTTTTGATCAGAGGTAGACGAGACACTCTTTGTAACCTGTGAACTTTCTCTGATGGCAGTACAGACAAAGGTCTAACTGTTGCAGCTGGAGCCTTCCTTGCAATCACACTGGATCCCAGATCTAAAATTGGGATTTAGCTGAACCCAGTTCAGCTTCAGATAGACAGGATTTCAATTCACTTTTCAGTAGTAGTTATTCACTTGGCACAAGCTGAGTAAGGCATAGATAATCCAGTGGGGTGAAATTGTGCCCTCCCAGTTTCCCTCAGTCTGTCACCAGTCACATTGCTGAATCTGCAAACACATCTGTCCAACATAATCCAGAGCACTGGTGAGATCGCTCAGCCACCCATCCAGCTTCAGTCCTGGGAGCAGAACAGCATCATTAACATGCCATTATAACCCAATTAATAAGCAAAAAGCTAGAGACACTGTCTTTTCTTACTATAGACATTGTGACTGCACTGTGTAGCCTTGTGATAGATACACTCAAGTCCCAGGAGCAAGCTTAGGGCTGTTAAAGTTATGCTAAATGGCTTTGCACCACTAATAAGTCCCACATCTTGACAAGCATTACAGTGAAACAAAAATGGATACTTTTAGAGTATAGCTGTGTTTAATGCATCTTCTCTTTCATTTCAATATTACAATTAAATTAAGCCCAGTACAACTGCACACTTGTTTCAGTTGCACGAACAGATACACTGATGCTGGATTAAAGCAAAGGAGATGCCTACCAAAACACAAACATGCACATACACCCCTACATGCAGACCTGGCAGAGTGCTTGGCTGACAAATAGCAACAGATCAGTCACATGAATAACAGCAAAAGGTACAGCTCTGTCAGCTACTGGGAAACATTGTTCCTGGCCCTTTGACTGGGATGTGGAAGAAGAGTGTTTCACTTGAGGAGATGTACAGTGACTATCTGGTCCAACTCTCTGGAGCAGTATAGGGCCGGACAAGAGCTAAAACTTGTCATTAAGGGCATTTTACTAATGCCTTTTAATTACTGACAGGCTTGGCACATCAACCATTTCTGCAGGAAGACTTTTACAGTGTTTGACCACCCCTTTGGTAAAGTAATGTTCCTAATGTCCAGTCTAAATCTTCCCAGCACAGCTTTGGGCTATTCCAACTGTTCTGTTCACTCCCTCCCTTACCACTTCCACTCCTCAGGAAGCTGTAAAGAGCAATGAAGTCTCCCTTCAGCCTCCTTCTCTCCAAGCTAAACAAACCAAGCTCCTCAGCTGCAGGATGTGCTTTTCAGCACTTTCACCACTTTTGTTGCTTTTGAACTGGTAGCATTCAAGAGCTTTCACATCCTTCTTAAACTGTGGGGCCCTGAACTGCTCACAGCTCTTGAGGTGAGGTCTCAACAGTGCTGAATAGAGCAGGATAATCACCTCTTTGACCAGCTGGTGATGATGGCTTGGATGCACCCCAGGATGGGGTTTGGCCTCTGGGCTGCCAAGGCACACACTGCTGGCTCACACTGAGCCTGCTGCTGACCAGCATCTCCAGTTCCCTCTCTGTGGAGCTGCTTTCCAACCACTCCTCTCCCAATTATGCCCAGCATTGCTCTGTCCTAGGTGCAGAATCCAGTATTTGGACTTGATTTCATACAAGCACTACAAGACTCCAGAGACAAGCCACGAATCTTACCTTCTATCACACATTTCCTAGGAACATGCAGCTGTACACAGTAACCTTCAGTTGGAGGTCAAATCACATGCAAGTGGAAAGATGGAAGAAATGGTGACATGTCTGGGCTCTGCAAGGGGCAGTGCTAGGGGCAGCTCCAGCTCTGCTGAGATGGGTGCCAAAACTACCTCCAGCATGTTCTGCTCCCTGACATCCCTCATCCTGCTGACATTCTAACCAAAGCAGCTCTCTTCATCTGTTGTTTTACTGGTTTAGATTTGGGGTTGTTTTTATTCCCCACACTAAAGCGACAAAAAAATACATCTTCACCAAAAAAACAAACAAACAAACAAAAAAAAACCCAAAAAAACCCCTGAAACTCAATATCTTCAGTGGACCTGGAAATATTTCCCAATAATTTTACTTGGCAAAAAGTAAAAAAGACATACTCTATGGTTTAGTTATGGTTAAAAGAGAGGAATCGTCCTTCCTGGTGATAGATGACAAGGGTAAAAATGCATCTTGCAGCCTCCTGATGAGACACAGAGGAAATGTTCAGCTGGACAGGGCAGCACACTTTTAAATAGATAGCTTTCTTGCTACCTGCTGCGTACTGCACTCAACTGAAAAAAAATAGCAGTTTTCTCCCCTGTTTCTGAGCAATAAAATGCTAGAATTTCATGGGATTTAACTTGTCCTCAATAGGTTTCAAAAATCATACAGGCAATAATAAAAACTGACATTAAATAGCAATGATATCATCCATATCAGAGATTGTTCATCACTAGTCCCAACTGAAATGTAATGAAGAGATGGCATCATGCATTCATGGCATGTCTAAGCACCATCCCACTCTTCACGCACTTCCACAAAGCCCGAGATGAATCTGCTATTTGTCTTTAAATAGAACTTTAAATTCTTTTTTATCAGACAGAAAAATGTCATTCTGAATATGTGGTATTGTCAGAGTAATAATCTTCCATAAATGCTCCAAGTGTACACACCAGGCATGTTGGATATGTTCCCTGCATTACATATCAGGATCTTAGCCTAGAGGCCTTTGGGTTCTGGCACTGCCCATACAGGTAATAAGTTCCTTCTAAATGAAGCAGTTATACCTTTTTCTTTGTTTATTTCCATATTCATTGCAGCATTTGCCTTAGGCTTCTATAAGAAGACTATAACTAGAAATGTATTGTAGCAAAGACCTCAAAATCTCTCTCTCAGTCCACCCTGAAACTGAGACAGCTTCATCAAATGTCAGGGCTCTCCGTGCAGGGAGCAGCAGGAGTGGAGAGCAATCAATCAAAAACACAGGAGCATAGGCAGCACAGTGATTACCATAACTGAATCTAAGAAGACAAATGAAAACCATCTTTCTGTACTAGTCATGCAACAATTTGTGTTTGATTATTAGAATTGATGCAACCAAAGAGAAAAACACTTTCCTGGCATCTCCACCTTCTGAAAGGCCTTAATGCTTCCCAGGCCTGCTGAATTCTAGTCAAACATTTGTTCCACTTTCTTCAACTTGTTTCTTGTACTTTCTCACCTTTTCAAAGAGTGGAAAGCCTTAAGTGGTTTGATTTGAATAAGCTTGATATTATAAACAATCATCAAAAAATAAGTACTGATGTTGCAGTATCTGCTTCTCTTATCAGTATTTATTCTTATCTATCCCTGGACTTTTCTTAAGGCAGAAAGAGTAACTGGCCAGAATATCAGGCCGCTTCCTCTATAAAAGAGTTCTTTCATATTGGGATGATGTTTTTCTCCAAGTAGCCTAAACTCACTCCCAAGGAAGAAGCTACACCTCTAATAATATTCAACTAGTATCTCTATCAAATACTGGGAGGAAAAAAGAACTGCATAAAGAAAAAATTAAAGACTATGGTTCCTAGTGCCATTTTGAAAATTTTTCATAGATCTTTCTTGAAGACCAGAAGTGCAACAGCAACTATGTGGAAAATGCTCTTCTTACTTTACCAACTCAGGTCAATGCGGTTTTGATTAACTGCTAATACATGACTGAATTCAATCCGCAAATGACAAGAAGTTTTGATATACTAAGATCTTATGAAAAGGATTCAGAAATAACAAAGTCAAAATCTATTTCTTAATTTGCTATATTTTCCTTTTCCAATCAACCATGAAGTTGATTTTTGGGGTTCAACCAACAAAACTCAGTCAACTGCTGTGGAATTAAGTTCTACTAAGAGGCAGGCAAATACTTCACTTCTCCAGCTCACACTGTCTCTATGACTCTAATAAAATCAATAAATAAGCCTGCAAGGGATGATGAATTAAGACCCCCCCCCCGAGATTTTAGCTACATTTTGCCACAATAAATATGAACATTACTTTTCCGCCTCTGATTTATCCAAAGCCATTCTTCACATACAGTTAATGTGTCCACACAGAAAGTAATGAGGTCTAGAAAATATACTGTAAATTTGAGACCTTTCTTTCTTGGTAGAGGCTTTACTGTGTAGTTAGACCATAGAATTAATTTCCATTTTTGGGGTAATTTTAAGAAGCTTATCTTGAAGATCCCAGCTTCTCAATGCATAGGGAAGCTTTTATTGCCATACATAATAGTATCTCAAAGGACTCAGAAATCAAAAGAAGAAAACCTATGCTCACTGTTTAAAGACAAAACATTCTTTAAATTGTTGAACACCATTCCTGTTCTAAAGGATTTTTTGTTGTATGATCACTGGAAATATTGAATAAGCAGCATAGTTCTACAGAAGCAAATGTGCATGTAGAAACTTCAAAATACAATGGCAGTCCTATTCTTAGTGGGAAAATGATGAATTGTTTAAAAATAAATTTTAAAGGTTTTTCACTTCTCTAGGAAAAGATACTTACCTGTGCACAGAAGAAAGTTCATAATTAAATAATATGAATTATCACAGACAAGTGCCCAAGTATATATTCATACAGTCTTGTTCACTAGTACAAGTGAAGCCTAATTATCTGTAGGATACCACTGAATAACAAGGCTGTTGGATGACAAGAAAGCTACTTTTTTTTTGTATTAGACTAAATATTTAATTAATAAAATGCAATTCTGATGCCCGAAAGTGTGTGCACTTATGTTTCATCTTTGCAGACATTACACTACACTCTAAACAAAGGGGAAACCTGAAAAAACCAAACACATAGGCAAAAACATTGAAAAAGAGAAGCAACTGAAAGACAAAAGCAATAATTAAAAAGCCTTCATTTTTTTCTTATTGCAGTATTTATCAGTTCAAATAAAACACTATTGAGCCAGGAAGTTTAATAAGCTTTCCTAAAATCCATCTGGTTTTGAGCAGAGCAGAGTTAAGAGCTTCTGCAGTGCTGCGCAGGGAGTCATAGAGGGCAGCTAATGCAACACACTGCACAAAGCCTATGGTGGGTCTGCTGAGTCCTGGAGTCCCTGCAGAAGAGGTTTGTGGGTAACAGGCTGTGTTTGTGGCATTGCAAAACCTGTATCACATGCAGTAACTCTGAACATGGAAAATTAAGATAAAAGTTTTTAGTTATCAAGGGGAAAAGGAAGGGTGGAAAAAGAAACAAAATCTACACAGTTAAAAAGAAATTGCATGGCGACAAAAAAGTAAAAAAAAAACATGACAATGACTTCTAAAAGTATTTATTAAATGGTAATAATTATGG
Organism: Cettia cetti; assembly: GCA_013401135.1. Classification (NCBI taxonomy): domain Eukaryota; kingdom Metazoa; phylum Chordata; class Aves; order Passeriformes; family Sylviidae; genus Cettia; species Cettia cetti. The sequence goes on along the minus strand of VZUI01067348.1, from coordinate 133,559 downwards.
TCATTACTCCTATATCTACTCAAACAGGAAAAAAAAAAAAACAAAAAAACAAACAAACAAAAAAAAAGCTATAAAGTAACAAAACAACTAATATGCTAGACTAGACATAGACCAGAAGCATTCCACCCATTAGGAAAACTTCATTTTGAAATAATGAAATAGGGTAGAATTTATATACAGTAATGATGTCTCTTCATTTGCACACATACACATACACACACTCAGCAGCTATGAACACACTGATCAGCACCTGCAGATCATATGAAGCACATCTGTATCCCAAATTGTTCTACTCAGGTGCAAAATTAGCATGTACATCCTTATACATTTCCCCTGTGTGTATGTGTGCTTTTGCTCTAAATAGAAAGTTGTTTTGTTTTTTTTCTGGAAAAAAAATGTGTTGCTATTTCAGCTTTGCAAGAGCAGCTTCAGCAGTACCAACAATAGTCCTTAGATGAGCAAGACAGGTGATAGTCTGTTCCCTAGTTTCAGGTGCATGAAATCTCCCCACCATTTATTTTCATTTAAAATTTCTGCTAATTATGCTATTAAATATGTAAATTCAAATAAATTTATTAAATCCTTTTTTCTTAATTGCTGTGCAAGTCACCTAACAGAGACCATTATTAATGTGTATTCAACAGCAGCCTAACATAACAACTAACATAGATGTTAGTAATGTTTTCAATATGAGTAACTTGAGCTAAACTATTACACAATGACATACCAAAGCAGTATTTTCAGGTCTGACCTCTAAATTCATTACTCCCCAGTTCAGATAATCCAAAATGACCAGATACCCTCTGCTCCAAGAGAAGTCTTTTTCTTTTCCCTGACTGTAGTCCCACCTCCCTCAGAAGCAGAAGTATCAGGTGTTCAAACCACATAATATCAACACTGAGACCTCTTTCATTTTGCATTCCTAAATTAACACCAATTCAGAAACAAAAGGAATAGCAACATCTAGTTTATTCATTTTGTTTTCTAATAAGATACAGAAGACCTCAATACCCACACCAAAGCTTCAGTGGAAAAAAAAAATCCCTAATTTTGATTTAAGCTAAATACTAGGCTGAACCCATCTCACTCTATACTCATTCATACTTCCATCTTCAATTAATTATTAGCCACAAGATCAATTATCTGTATTTATATTAAAACGAATTTCAAACACACTTCCTGAGGCAAGTAGCACAAGGCACAGGCAAGAGAAGAGGCCAATGTGATATTAAAGGATACTAATGGGCAGGCATAACTGAGTTCGTATACTTTATGAGGGATACAGTTCAGCCTGAAGCCTGTTTTTCATTTAATCTCAGAATTTCAGACCTTTCATTACAGCTACAGCATTTTTTTGTTTTCTTGTTTCTGGCAAGAGAGAGAATCACTAACTAAGATTGAAGATGATGAAAAAATATTAAAGAACAAACTGCTGAAGGGTGTAACATTGTCTTACTGTCTAAAGAAAGAAGCCAAGATTTGAGTTTATCAAACCAATACCACGGACACTTCCATGGGCACAGATATTGCAAGGAAGCCAAGGGGCTGCAGCTCTCACATTGGTAAGGGAGCATTTTTCTTGTGTCTTGATGGGCTGCAGGAGGGAAGGAAAAGGGCAGACACAAACCCTGAACCACTCCTATTTTCCCCATTCACCGCCACAGCAGGAGCTATTTTCTGCTGCTAGGCAAGAATCTTGTTTTCTTACACATCCTTATGCTTTCTGTTGAATAAGCAGCTTGCTACTACCACCACACACACATTTAGAGAGCTAGGAAATGAGTGACTTCAGTTTTTAATACTGTTCAATTTCCCAATACTTTTTTCTAATTTTTTTCCTTAAAACTACTCAGGCAACATTATTAGATTTGGGGGTCAAAGCATTTTTCAAAAGGACACCAAGTACTGCACAAGATTTATGTGGAGTTTTACTAACAACAGCAGAACAAAATTAAGCGGCCAACCTTTGTCCAGAGCAGCAAGCAGCCTCTGCCCTCGCAGCAGGCAGGGACTGAGCACGGCTTCTCCCTGGCATCCATCAGGGCACTCCAGACGTCCTGCTTGGTTCCTGCTGCCTGCCACGATTCCCAGGGGATGATTGCCGCAGGGCTTCTGATGCATTGCCCATCTCAGCCTCGGCCGGCACAGGCTGGGGCCCAGAGGCTCCCCTGGAGCTGTGAGCAGGAGGTGTCTGCAGCCAGCCCCAGAGCCCCGGGGCAGGGAACGCTGGCTGCTCCCCGCTCAGCCCCATCGCAGCAGCCTTGTGGCACTTCTCCGCGCGGCCGGCTTCTTCTGGGCAACTCGAGTGCAAATCTGTGGTGTGCCCTGGGCTTCATTTCTTTCTCCTTTATCTCCAGCAGGTTTAGAAATAGCAAAGCCCTGCAGTATTGCTGCCCAAAAGAGTTCTAGAATACACATCTATAAGAGATATGATCTGAAAAACACCTAATAACAGTTTTCTGTGAAACTCAACTCATTTCAAACCAAGTGCTGGTATTAGACACTAGGGGCAACATTACATTGAGTGCATTGCAACGTGTTAACCCTGGAAGCCAGCACAGGGGCACCATCTCAAGTGAGGATCAAGTCCAAACCCCAAAACAGCTTTGCAATTATCACAAATTATCATCACCGAAGCCAAAGAGGTCAGTCACCAGGCTGTGTAGCCACAGAAAAGCTTTTCCAGCTCCTGAGGAAGCCTGAGGTTCCACTACAAGGTTCTGCTCTGAGATACAGAGCAGGAGTCTGCCAAGCCCCACAAGACCCCAGGTATCCCCACCACATTTAAACAACCAGCTTTTGAGTCCCAGGTCATGGAGGTGCCTTCAAAACTGTCACTCTAATTTCACATGAATGACTACTTATCCACAGTTGCATATTAAATAAATTAATACATTTAAAAATATATAATTTTAAAGTGTCACTAGATATTTTTAATGTGTCCTTGACACTTAAGGAAAAGGCTGTATTGAATAGACTTTCTATTTTGATATTTTCTGCCATGGTTAACATCAGAAGGATGGCATATTTTTGATTAATTTTCTCCAAAGGATTACCTCCCAGTAAGAATCCTTCTGTGAAAGAGCTCAAATTGTGGGTGTGAATGAAAATGAAGGTTCTAAGCTACAACTCATGCTCTATTACATAACATTTCTTGACTCTGATTTACCCTCTTTGCAAAGTTGCTATGTTTGGTATCTTATACAGCCTACACTCAGTTTCTCAGGCTCAATTCCTAACATCCACTACACATAGCAATTAGTGTCATTTTATTATTATTGTTATGAATGGCACAAAATCTAGTTTTCAGCAGGAAGCAAAGTAATTTCAGGGAGAAAGAACAGGGATAGGAGACAGGAAGCATCAACTTACTAGTATTTTTGAAGCCAGCCAGAGTTGCTGTTTTTTGCACTACCAGCACACACAGATCCTCTAATGCCTGTCCTTTCTGCTAAAACACAACTTCTGAAAATTAGCAGCATTAAAAACTAAGCATTAGAAGACAACATTAAAAGAGAATCCAAAGTAAACCTCATCACCTTCCTATAGAGATGGCCAAATAATTTTGCATATAGCTACTTCCTGGACAGATTTTAGCTGTTGCATACCTGTACAACTACCATCAAGCCCTAAGGACTGCAAATATCCCTAGGCAAAATTAGACCATAAGGTTTCCTTCCTTTCCTGCCTTCCTTGCCCCCACAGATGATGCTGAGCAACAGAGTGGGGCATTAATTACTTATGTTACAATCCTGATGACATCAGTTGCAATTTGCTACAATTTTCTCACATTTTGCAATTTGTTACCCTTGTATAAAGCAGTTCATTATCTTATTTTATGTGATATTATTTGTAGTTCTAAAAAACAAGAACAAACCAACAAACAAGCAAATAAAGCCTACAAAAATAGGAATAGCTTTCACCTCAGTTTTCTCTCACATAAGCATTAACTAGGGACAATTCAAATTTTAAAAGTCTCTTTGCCTGCTAATCTTACTAGTTATCAAAGTGACTGACTGTTTAAATGTCTTTGACATATTTACTCCTGAAACACTTTTATAGGAAATATTTCTAACCCACTAGTTTAGAGATGTAAAATTTCTGCCCATGGTGACAACAGGCATTTCTACCTCATGTTGTGAACTGCATTGTAAACAACTCTGAGTCACAGCATCCAGTACTTATTTTTGAATTGGAAAGAGGCTGTTGGTAACCAAAGGAGGTCTCTCCCTCTTGCTGTCTCTGGCTGCTCAGGATGTTGCTGAGCAGTACTCCATCTTTGGTAGAACACTTTTTTGTCTGGTTTGGCCTGAGCAGCACTCAGGTGGCATCTCTCTTTCCTACTTTCTTTGTATGTCTTTTGACACAAATAATGTACCAATGAGCCACCTGGTAATGTGTACTTTGCAGGTCATGTTCCTGAATCCTGAAACTCAGACAGTAGTGGTGCACGATGGCTAGGTGCTGTGGGAGCTGCAAAGACAATGTGTCTGTGGAAGATCACAGAACTTCAGCACCACAGAAGAAGTTTGAAGACCAGAAAGCCACACCTGAAAAAAACACAAAATAGGTAGGTCCATATCATGATGCCTGACGCAGGTCCTCTCTTGGGATTTAATCTGTTCCTCCTCCTCACCTCTCCAATCTCTTTGCTGCAATCCTATCTGCTTTTGAATTCATTACTATGCACAATTTCAATGCCTAATTGGCTCCTTAGCTTAAAGAATGTGTTCCTTTTCTCCCCATATTTTTTACATTTCTTTCTCTGTTCTGCTTTTCCTCATGGAGGTTTTCAATTCTTCAATCCCATATTTTTCACCAAAATAAATCAACAAAAACAAAAACAACAGTAGAAAATAAACCCATTTCTCTGAGCCTAGGCAATCTCCACTAAAATCTGGCAATGTCGTTCTATGCAAATAACCTCCAGGAAAGGAATATTTGCTGTGTAAGCAGGCATAAGCAAGACCTTATGATACAAAAACTGATGTCAGAAAAGCTTGCAAGATCCTTGGGCAGCCTTTGCTGCCTGGTGCCACTGGTGCAAGGGAAACAACCAGGGCCCACTAGAGGTGATCATAAATCACACATCTGTACACAGATAGGACTCCTGGACTATCAGCTTTCTTCTCAGTCATCTGCTCAACATTGCCTCCATTCCTGCAACTCTTCCAAGCAAAAACAAGCATGGGGTGAGGGTAAGGCCTGTCTTTTTCAAAGTCATGTTAACAAAAATTATGCCCATCTGCTCAGAAGGTATGCTTTACAGCATGATATATAGAAGCAACAGTGCTGTCATTGTGCCAAAGCTTGGCCCTTATTCCCTCTGACTCACAAAATAAAATCATCCTTGTAAACATAAACTGTAATCTTATAAAACAATCTTTTTAGCAGAGCTCTGAGACAGACTAATCTCTTGTAGAGCTACACTTACCAAACAAGGAATGGCTCTCTGTGCTTGTCAAAATCTAGAAGATTTTTTCTCTATACAACACTTCCCCTCTGATAGCTGTAATAGTAGACTGGTGAGACAGGAACAACATGTCAGGCTGCAAGTTCTTTGGTTAACCTTCCTCCTTGGGTTAAACCACTGGTATGGAAAAATTACATCCAGGAAAAGAAATCCACCTCAGTCCATGTTTTTGTTCAAGTGGTATATTTGTAGTTACAGAGAAGTACTCACAGACACTGTCCCTATGCAAAGACGTTCTGCTGACACAGAACTGATGACACTGATAAAGCAGAGACAGGTTTGCAGCATAAGCAATGGCTTTATATTGGCAGAGTGGCATTCAGAAAACCATAATTTTATGTGTGTTGTGTATACCAGACTATACAAGACACAGGAAAAACATATTTCTTTGCAAAACTTTTACTGTCTAAGGCCTTAGTCCTACAGTCTAATTTATTCATGCACTCTGAGAATAGTCATCATGTTAATTTTCTTTGCTAACAGGGTGAACCAGTCCCAGATAATGTAGCAAAAGCAGATACTATTGAGGATAGCAGATTTTTGTGCTCACACCTGGAACTTAAGGACCTTGCCTTACATGAAAACAGAGCTTTCAGACATAAGCCACCATTTGTTCAGTAGCAGACTGTTTATGATACTTGAGAATGTCATGTCATTGCTGTAGAAAACTGTAAGGTGTTCTCTCCAAGGAGTTAACAGTGCTTTTGGGAACAAAATTCTGGATCCAACACAGCATCTCACTCCATCACATTGGAGATTTAGCAATCGTAAGAGAAGCAAGATCAAACAAAGCATCCAATTTAATTCCCCCATTCTTTTTCCCTGAATCCCAGGTACACTCCAGCTTCTAAGACATCTGTGAGGTTATGAATCAACACAGATAATCCCATCCTTCACATGTACAGACACGTTCTCAGTAACGGAGTGGCAAATCAGTGCAAATGAATCCATTGATCCCTTTCACAATTCAGGCACAAATCAATTTAGTGCAAGATTTATGTGATGTTGAGAACAGCAGTTGTAGCTTGAGCAATGATATAATTAGGGATGCTCTAAGTGTTTGGGGGGAAATGAAAGAGTAGTGTTTCTCTTAACAAACAGTAAAAGGCACCGATGGAGCAATAACGTTTTTATTGTCTGCATAGTTCCAGTGACCTAACTCTTTTAGCCATAAATGGTCTTTAAGTTCTAGTAGCTTGCAATAAAACAAATCATTACTGCAATAAGCCATGTCATTACTAGAAACAGAGGAGCTCTTTTTCTCATTAAAATCGGCCATGGGCAAACCTCTCCAGCACATGGTACAGTTCAAAATCTGTGACATTATAGAGGCCAAAATGTAAAGCAAAATCAATCTAATGATATTGTAAGAAGAGGTGATGCGTCCAAAAGAGACATCTCTCCAAGCACACATTGCCATAAGCAGGAGGTGACACCTTGGCAAACAGTTATGAGATAAAAGGAAACTAAATTCTCATACCTGTGTAGTGACCTCATGAAACACCACCAGAATACTGCAGCCAGCTGTGGAGTCCCCAGCCTGTGAAGGACATCAGCCTGGAGCAGGTGCAGAGGAGGGCCTCAAAGAGGGATGGAGCATATCTTCTTCAAGAAAAACCTAAGAAAATTGGTATTGTTTAACCTGGAGTAAAGAAGGCTTTGGGCTGGCATAATTGTGGACTTCCAGTACCAGTAGTGAGCCAACAAGAAAGATGGAGAGGAATTTTTACAAGAGCATGTAGTAGATAGGACAAGAAGGTATGGCTTTGAAGTGAGAGTGGGTTTAGATGAGATATTAGGAAGAAATGGTTCACTGTGAGGGTGGTGAGGCACTTGGAACAGACAATCCAGAGAAGTTGTGGATATCCCATTCCTGGACATGTCAAAGGCCAGGTTAGAAGGGCAAGCTGACCTAGTGGAAGACTCTTCAGTAGAGGAGTCGGAACCAGATGATCTTTAAGCCCCTTCCAACCCAAGCCACTCTATGATCCAATGATTTATCCATGCAGGTACACTTTCACTTGTGCTGCCACTTATGTAGAAATAAGGATGCCTTCAGTTATCCTGCACTCTTGGAAATTAATATATGAAAATACCTCCAGTGTGGTACAAAGGCACACAACTCCAACTTCTTTCTATTTGCCACCATAGTAATTCAAATCCCGCATTTCCTTTGATAAGATCAGAACTTTTCAAAGCTCCACAAATCAGGACACACAGAGCACATCGCCCTTCATCATCACAAGCACTCTCTGTCCCCATCACCTCTCCAAACCAGCATAAAATGAGTGGGATTGACCTTCCACACCTTCCACATTACTGATGTATTCCAGGGGGTTTATCATTTATTTTACTTGGAGTCAATGAATTGAGATTATGGAGTGTTAGAAAACAGAACATCATGTTACCCTGGCAAAATATTGCCTAGAGAAAGAAGGCACTTCTACTCAGTCATTTCTGCACAACCCTTTCAAAAACCTTCACACAAAGTGGAAGGGTCAAGGTATCCCTGTAGTATCAAACGTTTCATTCAGGACCTTGGGTACTTTCAACCAAATTTTACTGTCAAATTTAAACTCTTCTCTACTACACTTAGCACTCTTAAAATGTTGAAGATTGATCGGCCTGGTAAGAAATTAATTATTTTTGCATTGTTTAAATCTGTGGGTTTTTGGGTTTTCATCTGTTTATTTTTCTAGACCTTTTTGATGCCTGTGTATTTATTATATGCTTGTAAAAATGGGAAAAGATATTTAAATAATTGGCCTTTTTAAGTAATAACATAAGAATGTAATAGTAAACGTGGGTTTTTTTCTGTGCAAGACAAGCTTTAGTTTTATGTTTTATTTTTATCTAGTAGGTAAGGCCTGACATTGTTTGATATCCTAGCAGCTCACAGATAGCTAAAGACCGTATTTTGGCTTGTCAGAAACATGATAAAAAGGAGGCAAGAGCTCTTTGAAGTCTTATCTCATTTAAAATCTTGTTGTTCTTATCCCTAAGCTTCATAGTGCACATAGATATTTGTAAATTATATTATTAGAAGTTCTGTATTATACTCAATATAATATATAGTAGTTGATATCACAATAGTTATGTAAGATTATATATTATCAGTGGTATTAAACATGAACTCTGCAAACACTCTGGAAAGCAGCTTGACTACCATGACATATAAGAATACTTGATATAAAGACAGGCCTATTCCCTTGCTTACTACCATATGGCAAATCACTTTAATATGAAAATGAAACTTCTTTAAGTGAAGCTTGTAATCATAATTACAATGAAGTAAAGCATTAAGTGTTTAGCTCTATCTTACATTACAAAAACTTTTAGCTAGGTCGCTCCAAGAGCATAAGTTTATTTTGTAAAGACTTACTGAAAAGAAATCCATGTAATTAATAACAAATAATAAAATGAAACTCCAGAAAATGGAAAGACAGATGAATGGTTACCACAACATCTATGTATGTCACAACAACCACCATTTCTTTTCATTAAATCTTTGAAATCTCTAAATTCTCCCTGATTATACTCAAAAATGGTACTTTGAGCAAAATGTGCCACAGGAAACACCTAAGACACGTTGATCTTGTTTTGGAATGCACCTATCCTCTTTGCTTTTCTGACCAACGTTATCTATGTTTTCAAGATAATCTAAAAAAATTCTAAAATTTCAAAAAATAGCACTCTCCTCAATAGTTTGAAAGCTCAATTATTTTCTAGGAAGAACAAAAAAATAAATGTAGGAGCTAAATCTGAATAGCTTTCAGCAAGCTGTGTGCCAGATTTCAAGGCAGTGGAACAGCTACATTTATAGACTTGTCCTGCCTTAAAGTGTATGAATAAAAATAGAAAAATTACATCATATTCTGCTGCATCATTCTCTCACTGTTTTCTGCATTTTCATATTCCCATGTCTATGAAAAATGTCATATGGATTATGAAAACATATTCATCTATTCACCATGAATCTTGTCAGGTTAAATACATACCTTTTTCTGCCAGCATTAGAGAAATAAGTCTTATAATTAGCAACAGCAAGTAAAAAGAAAACTGACAGAACTTATTTCTGTCTTGATTGCAACCTTCCAGTAGCATCTGTAATACAATAATCCATCTGTTTACTCCTGGGAGTTTCCCATTACCTTTGCCCATTTTCTGGTGTCCTTTGGATAACATTTGAAACACTGCAACTTCCTCATCAATCTCCATACAAGCCAAGGAGTTCCTACTAGAAACATATTATTTAGGGTGAGCTTTTAAAACTCTTATCCAGAATTGCAATATCTGTGCTTATTTGCCAAAAAAAGCAAGATGTACCCAGCTTGAGAAAATTCCGGTCTCGCTTGAAGACAAGATTTGATGTCCAAGTGGTCCAGTGCCACGAATTATCACTCAGTGTAGTGGGGAATCCTGTCCAGAGCCGTCACTGCTTCCTCAATGTTAATTGCAGCCCTTATGCCCCATAGCAGCCCAAATGCTGCTCTGAGTTGGTGTCCTCAGGGTTGGAAGCCAGCCATCTCCAATCCCATACAGCCCCAGCCCAGAGTGTGTGTCAGGATAACCTGAAAAGGGAAAGGAGCTGCAGCTGTGGTGGAGAAGGTGCTCCCTAAGGAAGCCTTTAGGGAGGATCCTAGAGAGCTGCTTCATTTCCCCTTCAGCCCCTGGCAGCAGCAAGAGAGGCTGGAGGCACCCAAATACCTTCTCATGAGGTGCATTGGCTTCAGCAGTAACACCACAGCATTAAAGATATTACTGGATGCTTTCACACATATTTTTAATTCTCAGAATGCTTTAACAACTTGAATCATGAAGTTAACATACTGAAAGAAGCTATATGGGTATAACTTGTGCAAGTTTAAATTTTACTATACTGTCAGTCTTGATTAGGGTCTTTTAATAAAACACACTAGTGTTTGACTGATGTGCACTGCATTAATTTTTCAAAAGATAATATTTGGACTATATTGTCTTGTAAAAACATCCAAAAAACTTAAGAAAAATGCTTTTAAAAGTATCATTTTTCTCACCATTTCATACTCTTATCAGAGATGATCACAAATTCACATATTATCCCTGAATCTCTGGCAGAAAGATGAGGAATAAAACCCTCTCATGTAATAAACACTCACTAGGTGAATAATGCATATGGCTCAGACATATGAACACCTGCACGAGGATCCACATGGTCTGAATTTTATTCCTTTATATTTACATTTTTGGAAGAAGAATCTAGAACAAAGAACAGTGTTTACCTTCCCAATAAAACCAGTATTAACTGTAACATTGCTAACAGGTTGAAATCTGAGCAGCATCTCAAAACTGACTGAAGTTTTACTCCCTCATGAAGTGCTACACAAAAAAATGATCTCTACCAAAAAAGGCAAAAAAAGATGGAAAAGGAAATCCTATATGAAAAAAATACTAGGCTAGAATAGCATCAACTACACCTTGTTGGTGTTTCAAATAAACTATTATACATGCCTTACATCCATATGCAGTGTTTAATCTGAATTTCACTCTGATGTTGCTCCTGCCATGTGCTCGCTCTCCCAGGACTATGAATGACTCAGCTAATATTCCAAAAACCACCAGTTTCCTCTGCTCTTCTCTCCTCAGTGGCTAGCATTATCTGGTCTGTTCAAAATACAACAAACATGTACTAGGCTTTTTCCTCTCTTTGTAGCCAGACTCTCCAACCCAGCTCCCACTGAACTGGGGAGAATATAGCACAGCCTAGGTGAGCAGCACCATTACCCAGGATTTGCCCACTCCTGGTCTTTCACATCAAGGGGCTTTCTACAGGGAAATGTAACTCGGTATAGTTCTTAGGTCTACCATATCAACAACTTTGACTCTTGTCAAAGACCCTAAGGCAGTTTTCCCTAGAAGTCAGACATTTTTCTTCATGACTGAATTAAACTTTTAGATTCATAATAATCTTAATTACGAGTTGCTTAATCTCACACTCATTCATTTATGTGTGACTATGTTTTTAACACATTGTTTGCTAACTTTCTTTTATATTTGTATCAGAGGAGAACATGAGTTATACCTTCAACAGAGATGTGCAGAAGCCACATGAGATATGTTGCCTCTTTATAAAGCTTGGATCATTTATTGATGCCTTATTTCACTCTTTATTAACAAACATATTTTTGTGGCTTTAGTGTCAAACCAGTATACAACTAACTCTACATCGTGATTTTCTTTTCAAAACTTAATAGCCTTTTAGCCAAAGAGGTGCTGTCCATAATGCGTACCATTAATGCAATGACACATCTCTTATGGTATGAGCACTCAGGTAACACAGCTGTCAGGACTACTATTTTTTCAGTCCTGCTTTTGGGACCAGACATCTGGATACTTTTCTTCATTTTTAATTGTTGACAGACCAGAAAAAATTCTCACTGTGATGTAAAAATAGGGTAAATATCTGTGTTAGCACAACAGTGCTAACAACCCAAAGACTGGACCAAAAGGTATGTGTTACTTTACCTCTGTAAGTAGTAGCAAAAACCTAAAGGACAGCAGAGTAGGTTTTTTCACCAAACTTCCATAAAACTGTCAATGCAAAACAAAACAGAGCTATCCCAGTGGCTTAAATGCATCCAAAATATCAGTAAATGCAAAGCATTTTCAAGAACTCTCATGTTCTCACTTGTACTCTTGCTTCCCTGAAGAAATCACCTGAATTTAGCACTGTGTTTAGCTGACTCAGACCCAAATGTCCACAACACATGTGGTACTTGAGTCCTACCAGTGCTGTATTGCCACAGCAACACAACACTGCACATGGTGTTCCCATTTCTGAGGGTAGATACCAGGAACCTGAGTGAGCCACACGGGAATTGTTTTTGTATTCAATCATGAGACTGCTTATCCGCCTTTTTGTGGCCCTGTGTGGGTGTGTTTCTAGCCTGCCAACACAACAAATTAAAACATTTCTGATAGCACATGCTTTTCTTCTCTGTTGTGGCCCCTGTTATGTATAACCTACTAGCTTTCCTATTAATAAAAAATAGTTCAAATGGAAATAAAAACCAAACCTGTCAGAGAAGAAGCTCCATGTTCCCATTGCTCAGTGATAGGAGGACTGATCAAGACCATTATGCAGGTGGATGAAAAAGAGAGGCAGAAGATACAGATTGAGGTAATTTCAGTTTCTTTGAGGTGGTCTGGCAATTCAGTGTTTCTTCTTAGACATGAACTAGGCAAAGGCAAATGAGGTGAGGGATGAGAAAGAGAGAGAGGTGGTTCTTCATACACCTGGTATAATCAGAATCAGTAACTCCTTGTCACTGGTTGTTGTAGATGTTAAGATGCCATTTATCAAGAGGAGAACCGTGTCCAGGATCATGGAGAAGGAAACCTACTGAAGGTTACTGACTACAGAGGGACTGCCTCAAGTTTCTTATATGTGTGCTGCCACAGGCACTGTATTTAGACTAATAGGCCATATTCTGACCCACTGCAGCCCTCTTCACACCATTGTATATAATTAGTTTCCAAAGAGGGGCAGCTTACAAGGAATGATTTTTCTATTATGCATACTAAGATCTAGGGTGTGTGACATTGTAACTGTAATTGAAACTCAGCTTTCACTGGCTGGGCTCATCAGTCTCAGTTCCTGGCTAGTGCATGGAGAATTAGGATACCATTTTCTGGTAGGCAAGAGAAGTTGAATTTCCATGTACACTGAAATGAAAATGTACTTCTTAGTGTTTGCACATACAGACATCCTGCCAAGTACATCAGCAGTTGCTTGAGTCACAGCATCTGCTGAGTTTCTGAATCATGCTCTTAACCTTGAATGTAGTAAGACATTGGAAACAGCTCCTGATCTGTGCTTCAGCTATAATATATTTACATACCACAGGGAGTGTGAGATATGCCACAGTCATAGGTGTCTCATTAAAAGAATCATACTCCTTCCCCATCCAAAATACCTGGACCAGGACTGGAAAGAGGCTGATGCATTCACTGGTCCCCCAGTGCAAAGGTAGTTTTAAAAAAACCCAGAGTATTCACATTTTCTTCCCGCATGAAAACCATAACAGTATACATTTTTGGTTTATTCCTTAAAAGATTTCAAACATTTACCTGATGTAGTTCATCTGGTGCTTTTTGTACATTGCAATATTAACTGTAATAGGCAGGGCTGCTATGCAGAAGGACCTCAGGGGGCTGAGGGGGTGGGCTGACAGCAGCATCTGGATCACTACATACAAAAAAGGCATCCAACACGTATTATTTTCTTTATCCTTTTTAGTTATTTTTTAATGTGCTTGCTCTTACAGCTCCTAAAATTTTCTTGTCAGAGTTCCAAAGTTCAATTGCACTGCAAGCAAAAAATTATCTTTCTCTTGCTCCAGTGTGAGAAGTTTTGGCTGAGGATTTTCTAGTGCACTCTGTTTTGTACTCTGATGACATAACACATGCAAAGAGCTATGTGATGACTCTCAGCTCTCTCTGTGTCTCTTGCTCCCTTCACAACAGTGTCACTCACTCTCTCTCACCCATCATATTTCTAAAGCTACATCTGAGTTCATGGATTGAATAAGTTTATTTTATTCCTTATCTGACCCAGTCTAAACAGAAGAGACTCATGGGAGTGGAAAGCCTGATCAGGAATATTGCTAGCCGGTATCACTGACAAAGAACCTGCTGCTATCTGCAACAACAGGTGTAAGGGGAAACCACAGAAAACTCATTTTGCACTCCAGCTGACTGCCTGAGGCATACCAAAATTGAACATGTGAATTCCCTATGAATAAAATATATTCATGAGTGTTATTTTGTTCTGAGAGTTGTCACTTCCTACCTGATGGGGTGAATGCAAACAGTTGAGTTGTGGACAACAGCATAACCCATACCAAGTCAATAACTTTTAACACAGAAGGCATTTTCCTTTTCAAATGTTTGACCTCTGTATCTCTTTAGCTTCACATTATCTTTTAAAGTGCAAAAAGCATTGGAGTGCACACACAAAAATCTGACTACACAAAATCTATGCAAGAGCATTAGGTTTAGATATAGTCTTCTCAGGATTATAGACACCCTCTGGCTTAATCCCTGTGCCAAAAAGGATGATTTGTGAATTAGTGTGTCATTAAGTAAGTCTGTAGCCCCTAGCAAAAAACAGGCACAGTTGAGCCATTCATGTGCTTTCACACCTTTCTATACATTGAAGACTTCATTCTGCAGAGTATCATCCCAATAATATGGCACTGTTTATTCAGCCACTACTCAATATTCCTGGTTTTACACCACCAGAGAGAAAGTAAACAGATAAATTTCACACGTAGCTCTCTGTGTTCATCTTTTTTTTGCCACATTATAGTCTATTGTTTTAATGGAAAAAGGACTATGCAATAATTCTATTTGCCCATGTTCCCATTTTACAGACTCCTTCAGGAGTTGGTTCATTCAAATAAAAAATTCGAATCTGATCTTCCCATAATTGTGTTGTGTTTGAACTGTTTTCAAGAGGTTTACTTCCTTTATGTGCTATGAATAATTCCAGTGTTCAGAGACTTTGCAGCTGTTCAAACTGCAGCTCATCTTTGAGTAGCTTTGCCAAAATTTAGACACACTTATGCATGTGTGTGCATAAACACATATACAAACTCTTGACAAGCAGAGTGGTAAAATATGGCAAATCTAATCAATATGTAAAAGTATTCCTAGGGAAAAATGCTTTGTCATGTTTGGCATGTCAAGTTATCAAATTTTGAATTTTAAAGAAATAATTAATCTAGTAGAAAAAGAATTTGAGCACTTAAAGGTTATCTCTGCTGGACTGGTTTCTACAAGACTTCCTGTCTATCAACATCCTCCTTTCTGGTGTCTCCAAATCTAACTTAAGCTATGCTTCACCCACTAGTAATATAGCCCATGGATAAGCCCCACTTATAAGGGCAAAGGAGCAGAATGGGAAAGGCAAAAGCAAGCATACTTTCTGAAGAAAAGTTCAGCAGTTTAGAGACAAAAAATAGCAAAAAGCTCCTGTCCCTAAATCAAGCAGTTCTGACTGGACTTTGCTTCCTCTACAAGAGTTTACTGCAGTTCTTGCCTACATTTCTCCTTTTCAGTCCTTTACAACATAATTTTTTTTGTTTCCAGTCTGTTTCTTATTATTCTTACTTGGAAATAGCTTTTCATTCCTGCTATCTCCCCAACTATCTTCCTGTCATCTGCACATAAATAATGCAACTGAACAGGGATGTAAAGCCTGACTAAATTAAATTTAAAATAACGAAAACTACAAACTCTGAAAGCTGAAATCAGAAAACCTGTACAAAAGCAAAGTTCCGCAATGGAATTCCAATGCGATTTTATTCCCCCTTAAATTTGTTAGGAACTAAGCCTGGATACAGTGTGATGCTTCATAAACCTCTGACTGCAGAACAAGTTATCTCCATTTCACAGTAGCTTAATGATCCATATGGGCAAAATATTTGCAACTGTCTAATAAAAATACTAATCCATTGATGCTACTGCTGTGCTATCATTGTAAAATGACCAGTTGGGGAGAAGCTGGAGTGTTTCACCAAATATTATTGGAAGCCTGAGCAGAGGAATGACTTTTAGTTTATGAGCTACAAGTTGAATCTGCAATCCTGACTTCTTTGTAATTAAGGAAGACACAAATAACTTGTAACTGATTGTTTGCTACCGTGTGCTGTTTGGAGCTTCATTAATGCTTATTATTCAGAAATAGGTTTCACTATTTCCATTTTTTAACTAAAATTATATTGTTGGGAAATTATCAATCACTCCCTTGGTGTACACAATAAATAGGATTTTTTTTCAAAAGAATGTTAGAGAATAAACAGAATAAAAATATCCTTTTATTGGGTGACCTCATTGTCCTGTTCCAGACAAAAACTGCTTCTAATCAAGTCTATATGGTGTCCAGCACAAAACAATTCAAAGTCTGGTTGACGCCTTTGCATGTTCTATCAGTGTTCATAGGAAACTACAATAATGGTAAAATGAGAAAATTAAGTTCTGTGTGATTCACTCTTTGAAAGGAAATTTGTACCTTGAACTTTCATAAAGTTGAAGAATTCAGTGTACGAATCAATCTCTAACCAGAGGGAAAGAAACAGTAACTCATCAGAGAATCCTCACACTCAGACTAAAAACTCATGAGTTTCTGAAATGGAGTTCCTTAAACACAAGTTGCTTTGCCTTCACAGGGAAAGCAAGTCATTTAAATGCCACACTCTCATACCACCATCTGTCACGAGGCCAGTAAAGAAGTGTCCAACTAAATTATGCTAACAATTTCTACATGATCTGTAGCAGATGCATGCTTTGTGGATTTTCTGAGGGCATAAATAATGGGCAAAATCCTGCTCCTCTTACTTTCATAAATAGCTCTGTTTTAAGACAAAAGTGTTAATTACTTTCTATTACTGCCTTGGACTATGCAAATTGATTCTGTTCTGTTGCTTTAAAAAGGCTTACACATATTTACATTCTGCAAAATTTTTAAAACCGCATGAAGTGTGGTAGATAATACACAAGACATGAGGTTTGGTTCTGTTCCTATCTCTTAGAAGGCTACAGCTAACTTTCTTTCATAGGTTTCAATTCTGACTTTGAATTCCATAAGTGTTCTGCACAGTGACAGTGACTAACTTACACTAGGTATTACAGTAACACCTAGCAAAGAATATAAGATCTGAGCTGTTATAACAAGCAGCAAAATACAAGGTGTCTTGAAAACTAAGGATATTAAATATGCAGACCACAGAGGCCACTCACCCAACCATTTTAACAGCATGACAACAGGGACTAGGATTATTATAGCATCATTCTGGTACACAGTGTTATCTTCAAGTGCACTTTTCTGACCCAGTTATTTACAGTGTGTCTCTTAATGGGAAAAGCTCATGGAAACAACCAGAAGAGGTCCTCATTCATACAGTGATGACACGTTAATTTTTGTTTTTTTCAAATTCAGATGCAGTTGATAGACAGCTTCTCAGGAGTCAGGAAAGGAAGGTAGAGCAAAACAGCCTGTTTCTGTATCTGGGGATATTCAGGAACCTTGAAAACCTTCCTGACAGGTAATACTTGATAGGAAAAGACTGCATGGATGAGTGGAATTGGACCACTACAGGAAACTGTCTAAATTGCTTCTTGTTCTTGAACACTGAAGACTGCAGAGCACTGAGGAACTTTTGCCACAAGAGGTTGCCTCTCGTCTCCTTGCCACATTCACACAGCATCCGTAGTGAGAGGGAGAGCCCACAAAGGAAAGGCCAGAGATCCCACCCAGGAGCAGCAAACACAAAGAAATCCACCCAGAGAAAAGCATCCTCAGCTCTGAGCTGCAAATGGGCTCTGACGTTGTAATTGCTACATGTGAAAGAGCTTTGAATCGGTGTGGATAAAGAAAGGGGTGAGGGACAAAAATCAAACTTGGTGTTCTGCAGGCTGCACATTTGGCATCCTGAGGGTAATTTCACTAATTCCATCTTGAAAAGCAGATAGCAGACTCCCACAACAGTAAGAAAAGGACAACAAAAATTATCAGAGATGTGAAGAAAACAGTTTGTGTGAAGAGAGATGAAAATAATAGTCTTTAATTTAGAAAGCAATCCAGATTGACAAAATCTACATAATGAAAAATAGTGAGAAATTATTCCTTATTTCTACTACCTATCAGGATTAAAAATTTAAAAAAAATTAAAAGGAAAAATCACTTATTTTTAATTATTCTTTTGAACACACTGCATGCCAATCAGGTTTGGAACATAATAGCGCCACATTGAGGCCAAATTAATAAAAGAGTGCTGAAAGACTTGTGGAAAATACATCCTTCAGGCGGTTTGATAATTATAATTTGAAACCAGTTCAAGTAGACCCTGACAGCTGTTTGCTGGAGTCTGAAAGGGACACAGTATTAGGTCCATATCTTCAAGTCCTTTCCAAACAGCCTCACCAAAGTGTAGGATACAAGGCTAGACAAGTTTTTGGTCTGACCCCATGCAACAGTTTCTTGTCTATTTAGAGCAACTCCCTTCCCCCTTATCTGTTGACAGAATAGCTATAAATCTGTTAGAACCTGAATGGATAATCTCTGTCAGGTCCCATTACCTACAAAATAGTAAACAAAAAGACTGAAAATAAACAGAGCATGAAGTACTGGGGTGGGTGAGGGGGAGGGAAAGGACAATAAAACTGCCTTTTTTTGGAAGATATTTTAGGTACTGATTTTTTTCAGCAAGTCTGGAGCCTTGAAACCTTCTGCCAAATGAAATCTGACAGCAAGAGGAAAAAAACATTGGCATTCTTCGGGGTTTTCCATGGATCTTTTTGAATCCATATTTATATGCACTAATGACTGTCTGATTATTCATACTGCTTCAAATCATAGTAAGAGAAGGAGTACCATTATGATTTGAAAGGAAGAGCACTTATCCATTCACACTGCATCAGGAGGGGGGGAGGTATGACTTCAAGCTTATTTCACAACATTCCTGGTGTTAATTAATAACATCTGAGCCCCCAAATAATGATCCATGCTGCCAGACACTTGCATCTGTTTATAAACATAACTGCTAGAATATATTCATGTATTGCACAGGGATATACTGTCTGAATACATTTTATAGTTCAATAACTGAGGAAAACATAGTTTAAAAAAAAAGAAAAGAAAAAAAGCTAAAAAGTGGCTGAAGCCAAAAAAAGTTCACTTTTGAGTGCAACGATCCAATGGACCATCACCTGGGAAAGATAAACCTTTTAAGGGAAACCTGAGACTTATAACTGGCCTAGGTATGGTATATTTCTTAGTATCTAAATAGATAAAACATTAACATTTTTCTGGTGATTATTTTCTCAGATCCATTTTATAAAATTTACTCTATTTTTCGGCCTTTACTGAAAATATAGTAGTCTTAAACTTACCTCTTTCAGTTAACTGGTTATCTGTTTTTTCAATTGCTTACCCAATTTTCGCTTCAGTATATTATGATAGAATCTAAAATAAGGACTTTTTACCTACTCTTTGGCTCATGTTGAGCTCCTTTTTTAATAATTCCAAGGATTTTTTCCTCATCATTGAAAAGAAATTCAAGTTTATCACTTTCTACATCTAATTCTCTGTACAATTCTTCACAAGACTTTGTTTATTTCTTACCTCTAGCTTGCCGCGAGATAGCAGACTCAGAAAAGACTTTTCTCATGAGTCACCTGCTATTCTCTTGCCAAAGTCCTATATGAAAATTGAGGGCAATTTCCTGCAGAGGTCCCCTGACAGGTGGGCTCATTTGAAACTTGAACTGTTAATGATTTCTATCAGCCACTCAACTGCTTATTCATTTAGGTTTCTGCAAATCCTCATAAGTGATCAAGTGGGAGCATAAAGGGATTTTGTTCCTTATAAGAACTTATGAGAACTACAAACATCTCCTCTCAGGTTGGCAAGAAGATTTGGTATAGTTGAGACATAGCACCACTTTTCTGAAATTCTCTAAAGCCATTTTTACAGACAAAAGCAGATTTGATGTCAAGGAAAAAAAAACAAACAAGCCCCAAGAAAATCAACCCACCAACCAAAACAATTCCTGCCTAGTATACAAAGACATAAATAAGATTTATGTATTATTTAAAGTGCGAAAGATTTTAAAAATATCTGGTAGATGAAATAAGTTTCAAAATTTCTTTTAAATTAATTCCTTTACGCTTCAGAAAATTCTAAAAATTAAGAATACCTGAATAACAGATATCAATTTTTGATAGTATTCTGAAAAGAGAATGATAGGCTGAAGGGGGGAGCAAGGAACTTGTGGAGATTTATTTCAGACTGCACACTACTTAAATGTTACAATTCATGTTGTGCATTACATAAATGAACAAACAAGCAATAACCTTGCTCTACGGGGTTCCCGACCAGCTGCTTGCTCTTGTATTATTTTTGCTCTCCTATAGATCACTTTTTAACTAGCTCTTCACCTCTAAGTTTTGGTAAATTGAAAGATATATTCCATAGGCACATGGACTCATACACCTTACATTTTCGTGACAAAGTATCTGAATACAAGTTTTGAGTTTAGTAAAAGCTGGACAAAAGACTCAGTTTGCAACCATGCAGATAATTTTACCTGTGTAACACAAAAAAGGTATCATTGAGGCAAGAAAGATTTGCCTTCTGAAAGAACAAGAAAATTGCTTCCATACAAGAAAGAGTGCACGAACATTGGGTAAACTACTGTCCCAGCTCTATATTTCAAATTATAGTTAAGAAAACGGGGGGGGAGAAGGACCTGAACATCACTTTCCTGTCTTTCCAAATGCCTCTGGAATTCTACTTTTAAAGCACAAAAATAAATTTAAATATTCTTGCATTGTATTCTGTATGCATTTTGTCAAATAAAACAAAGAAGGATGGAAAATTCAACTAACCCCTGTAAAAAATTTTACTCATCATCTCTAAGAGCTTTGAAATCTCATTTTGACAAGACAGCTATTCTGTGCAAACAAACAGCATGTTGTGAAAGGAAGGAAAGCAAGGAAATGCAAAAGCTGTGTAATACCATTTCCCTTTGGTACTGGATGTTTCTTGCTGTCATCTTAGATTTCATCACATTTTTCTAAATCTACTGTTTACAGTGAGAAACTACATTGGCCGTATTAAGACAGAAGCGCTGTGCACATCGATGTGAGCTCAGTTACTGCAAGAATGTTTCACCCATTGAAACAAATACGTTTCTCATTTGCATTCAGGAAGAGAGCTGCTTCTTGTGAGTATTGAGACAAATTTTAATTCTGATAATGTTACATTCTGACTCCATAAATAAGTGTCTTAGTCTTAATTCAAAAAAACAAATATTTGAATTATGAAACACTACTTATGCTACAGAAACTGCACCGAGAGAGTGTGTGTGGCTGAGTGTGCTATTTTAGCTGATAATATATATCTTGCTGCTGTTGGCATTGAAGTACTCAATAAAATTCATGTCATGTTTTCTAAGACACACACTGAGGAAGATGTCCTAGTGACTGCCATGGAAGCTTTGGTAGACCAGGTATGGTATAAAAAGGACAGTCAGTGTTCCACATTATTTTGGAAGGCCGTGCTTATTCTTCCAAACCAAAGAAAAGTTACGATTTTCATGTCAGGCAAAGTGTTCACTGGTGCCCAAAATCACATCACCCACTCTCCAAACCACACCACTGCCCAAAAAGATTTCTGAACTATGACAGTTTGCAGTGTACTGATTTCTTTAACATGGAAGTAACACAGATTTAAGTCCTGACCAGATCTGGATTTTTTTTTTTTTAACCAAAGATTACTAAAATTAGGATCAAAATTGGAAAGACATGTGATACAGGAAAAAAAATACCACTTTGAATGCTTCGACATTGGCTAAAACTTTTATTTTGAGCCCTCAGATTATATTAATTCCCAGGAAAGGATCCTCTTTAAACTGTCCTCAGCAGCTATTAGTCATGCTGTTCTTAAATACCTCTGCTAATACAAATTCCAGAGCCTCCCTCAGCAAATCTTCTCCTGTACTTCACTGTACTTTCTAATACACTTTACTTCCGCATGTCCAAAAATTTTGAAGGCCTCAGACCTCTCACATGACTCCTGTCTTGGTTCTCTGTCTTTTGTCCAGGCCTTGTCTGAAATGCATTACCTCAATAAAGTCTGAGTTAAAGCATTGTAAAGAGTTCAAGAATTTGAACTACATAAGATGAATTTCTTTTCCCCGTCAGTATAACACCTGTTATATTGTTATAGAAGTTTTCCAACACTATATGGCATTGCGGGGAGCCACAAAGTCTTTTGGGAGCAGATTTCACAAACCGCTCTCAAAAATAAGCAAGGTAGAAGACACCACCCTAGTAGGGGAAGAGAGCTGGATTACATACAAATCCTTCCACCTCCTTTTTCCCTAACCATATTCCAGACGTTGAAGATCTGCTGTTAATTACACCCCTGGCATTTAAAGTACTTCAATTCCTCATTTCCTGCAGAGTTGATATGAGTATCTCTATTCCATTGCTTACACCACAGATGAAAATACTGCATACACCCATGACCAACCCCTGGTGAACCCCGCACGATCAGTTCTTCCAATTTGAGCATGAGCTGCTGGAAACTACTGTGACTGTATTTTTCCCAACCAGTCACACGTTTGCTTTGCAGTACATACCTCCAGGCTGTGTTTCTTGGCTGTTTTGGAGACTTCCACCTGAGGCAATATCAAAAGTTTTACTAAAGACACATTATTTGGAAGTGCCTCACTTTTCTCTATTCCGTGATATTACAGGAGATAATTAGGCTACTTTGGTATGATTTATTTTTTTCAAGAGACACTTGCTGGTCTTGAGAGGTGATTGTCTAATTTATCTCCGGGTTCAGAAGTTAAGTTGATTGCTCATTGATTTTCTGAGTCCTCATCCCCTCTTACTTCTCTGCTTCTCTCCCCTTTGTTCTTTAAAAACCATGATTACAGCTGTTCTTTCATATCTCCCGAAACCTCACCCACCCTCCATGCCATCCTGAAGAACAGGGACAGCCTCAGTTACCTCGTTAAGTATTCCAGGGTGAGTTTCATCAGGCCCTCCCAATTCATAAGCATCTCTAACCTGTTTTTTCTGATGCTAGTTAGAGCACTTACCCATCTGTCACCAATGTCCATTGTGTTCGCCATCTGGCCACATTTATCCTGGTTAGTGAAACTGAAGCAAAAAGGCACTTAAACACTCCAGTTTTCCCAATATCCAATCATAGTTTTGGGATTTGTTCAGCACTTCCTTTTTCTATCAATGCAGTTTTAAAATGTTATTGGTCATCTTTATTTCTCATGTTCTTGTTGACTCTAGCAAGCCCTGGTACTTTCTGTTTTTTCCTATATATAAGAAATTTACATATTTGTGTGTGTATACAGATATATATCCCTCTATATGGTATATATGTTGTATATATAGATATTTTATATATATATATATATGTAAAAATGTAGTAATTTTTTGTGTGCGAGCAAAATAACCCAATCCTTCAGTATTAAATAATAATGTCAACCAAATTAAGAAAATAAAAGTATTTTTGGAAAGATAGATGACCCAAAACAATGTTTTTTAGTAAAACAAGTGAAATAAATAGTACGGGTTAAAATCATTTTTTTGAGGGAGTGATTTGTTTGCTTTGCAAAAAAAAATAGACAAATAAACAGAGAAATACCAGGATTTCCCAAGGTTTTTTTACAATGAAGATAGACTATGAAACTGAGTTACAAGCTGTTTGTCTGCCTCCAGTGTTACAACTAACGCTCATTCCCAGAACAGAGGTTACTACTACAGGGGAAAAAAAGGTACATCTACAAAAAAAAAAAAAGGAAAACTGTATGCCATAAAACTTCTCTTATACAACCATGCCAGCTGCTGCTTGCTTAGATATAAAGAAAAAAAGCCTTTTCTCTGCATTTGGAGTTCTTCTTGACTAATATTTTTTAGCCTACAGAAATCTTATTCAATGCCACAATACGAACAGCTAAGCCTGATGTCACTAGAAGTAAGATTTTGCAACACTGTAGTTTTGATCACAGCTTGCCAGAAAACAGGATGAGAAAGAACAGTAATACTTCCAAAAACAATATATGACACTTAACAGATAGTAATTAAGGATCCCTAATTTATCAGCATTTGGAAGGAAATGGAGGTTTGTATATGTAGACAGTAAGAAGACAGGAAGAAGGCCTTGTGCTCTTATTGTGGACAGATAAGCAAACTAAAGGAAGAATTGGAGGATTAGGAAGTTTCTTAAGTTTGGTGAGTTCATAAATTTATTGGATCTCAAAGCATATCTTAGTATAATATTAGTATTTGCTGAAAAAGATTGTGTTTGCCTTTGCATCACAGGACTCCTGAAATCTTTGAATCAGGAATGAGCACCTCTGAAACATCTGGGCTTGTTTGCCCATGGGCTACTTTCTTGATGCCAGTCATCCCCTGGACTAACATCAATCAACCTTTAAAACTATAGGTTCAAAAGCCATATTCCTTTTCTTTTTTTTAAGTTTGTAATTCAAATGCACTTTTGATGTGGGAACATACTCAAAGCAATGTGCTCATCAATGAAAACATACTTAGCAACAAACAAGGAACAGCTTCTCTAATATTAATAAGGCTTGATTCAGAGGAAGTTCAGAGGCAAATCCATTGCCATTATTCCAGGCTAATCATATTTTCCTTTCCATTGAATAAGAGTGTGCTTCCCTCAAAGCTTTACAAGGATTATCCTTTGAGTCCTGCTGCATGTCCATCAGATTGTCCCACCAAAAGTGTAGCAGGGAAGACCCCCATTTACTTCCCCCATTTACTTCTCCAAGGGTCTGGAGCCTGATCATAACACCATGTCCTTCCAAAGCCTTGGGGTTTGGCTACCTTGGGTCAAGGCCAGTCCTCTCCTGCGGTCTCTACTTAGACTTAATTGCAGTCAACCCAGGTAGTGGCTGATCTGGACCACTGACTTGGCTATATAACCCTTTCACTGCTAGAGACCCACCCACCTCTTGAGCGCTCTGCTCTTGCACCTGCTCTGCCCTTCTAGTCTGGGTGGCATGTGATGGCTCCATTTCTCAGGGAGGTTACAGCTCTGCCTCCTTACTGTGATCCTCAACTCCCATCTTGCCTTTCCTCATGGAGCATCCTGCTTCCTGACATCAAGCAAAAAGAAATCCTGAAAGCATCGTGTGAACTTTTTATGGTCAAACTTGGTGATAATTAAAAGAAGGTCAAAAATTAAGCTGAATTTCTGGGACACTGGGGAAAAAAGCAGTCTTCTAGGGCAACATAGAATGAGAAATATACACATACTCCATGAAACAGAGTTTCTTCTCTGTTAGCCCTGATAAACTGCTGATAAATCCACATACTCGGCAATTTTATCTTTATCTTCTTGGGGGAAAGGACTAAAAAATATTGGTTCACCTCTCTCCACACAGAGATCAGAGTTGGGAAGCTGGAGCATGGCCACATATTTCCACTGGCCATACTTAATGGAATCTAAGTACAGTGCAAAAGTTGCTGAACAGTGCAGCTGCAGAAGGAATGGTCACCCTGATCTTCAAGCTGCTTTCATTGGCTGACTTCCTTGCCCCTACAAGGATCTTCAACTATTTCTTTTTTGTCATATGTATCCACATATCTGGGCCTGTATCTTTTTCTTTCTCTGCAAAAGGAAACAAAACACATCCTCTCCATAACTACTCTCAGCTATTTCTAAGAGACAGATCAGGTGGAGGATGATGGAATGGCATTGCACAGCACTCCATATGCTGTGGCTCCTTTTTTCTTATTTATTCAGTGCCCCCTCTGCACACATACAAAGGAGAGATAAAACCAGACCAAATCTCTTGCCACCATGTTCTGGGTTATGGAACTACAAGGGGTTTTCCTCCTTTCCGTAAACACACTGAGGTCAGAGAAAAAGAAAAAGAAAATTCCCACAAGGGCACTTTTTTTCTGTCTCTCTAGGCACCATTTCTTGCAAGAAGGCCCAAGACTTTCTAAGGCTGACTTGTTTTTCTCTGAAGTAACCTTCTGAAGTCTGTGAAATAGCAATTCAACTCACTCCAGTCACTTCACTTCACTTATTAGGGGGAGATCACCAGTAAAATTATTTAAGTTGAGAAAAAAAGGAGGAAAGGAAATTGTAGATTTACCCAATGTAAGCTTAAATCTGTGCCAGTACAGCAAAAAGGATGTACATCTCCCAGGCAGGGATATTTGTGCTTCCTCACAGATTTGTCTCTAAAACATGAGAGGACACAACAGATGTATGTTACATTGAATAAGTAATATACACATTTAACTCATATCTCTTTGTGTGATGCAGCAGGAAGAAGTCTCCTTTTCTCACTGGTAATTAGAAGATGCAGCAGATGGTGAGGATTACTGTACTTGGTAAGGTCCATTGAAGGAACTCAGGCTGTCAAGTGATTCTTCATTAAAATAGGCCTCTTAAGGTGTACCAAGAAGCTTTTCCTAGAATTTAGGAAACATTCTTTTGTACAGTAATATATTGCTAAAATAATTAAACTCATTCCTACTGAATGGTCTTCTTTCTAGCATCAGGAACATTATTCTAATTATAACACCCAGAGGCACCAAATTATGGGTACACGGCCAGACACCATCTTTGTCACTACCCAAAAGAACGTGTAAGTCAAACAAAAGAAAGAGACATTATAATCATTGCCCATGTCAAAAAAGAGTAGGCAAAGAAGTCATATCTTCTTAACATGGCAACACAGAACTATAGACAATTTGCATCATAAATTCAGATCTCAGGCTGCTTGAGCCAAATACAAGAAAATTTCTCAATTAGTAGCAACCTAGCCTTTTCAGCTTCAGCTCAAACCACTGCACTTTGAAAAAATCACTACTCAGGAATTGTCTTACCCTTCCCTGAGAAGTGTTTCTTTTCTTTCATTTTTTAATGTAACATATTCTGGGAGATTATGAAGAGGTACACACAGAGATGTTAAATGAATGGTTCTTACTTCCTGCCATGTTCGTTGCTTGGGATAAAAAAGCATTCATGTCACGGGGTGAAAAGTAATAATTTCCCTCTGTATGTGACTCACCCAATTTACTAGGGCCCGTCCATAAATGAAGAATTTTCGGTAATCCCTATGTAGTTGTCATATAAGTTCATAGTGTTTCTCAGGGGTGATGAACACTAGAAATCAACATTAATCTTTCTCTTTAATCTAGCCACCAGAGCATTCTGCTAATAGCTTTCCCCCCCATAATAGAAGAGGAAAAGCAATTCTACCCTCCCTTAAAGGGTATATGAAATATATCAAGCATAGCTACCACTCAGTGGGTTCAAGTCAGCACTCCTTCACTTTGAACTAAACTTCTCTTCAAAACACAAATTCCAAGCTTGTCTTTGACTCAGCTTCCCCCAAGGTCATACATGCTCCTAGACAACGATTGCATAGTGCTGCTAACAAAGATTAGGAAAAATCATGTCATAAGCCCAAAACCAGGTATATTGTCACTTTCTGGGCACTTTGCCAGCCTCAGCACCAGACCCTGGGGCATGAGAGCAGGTCCTTGTTTTTGCCGCCTTCCCAGAGACGGAGCCAGTGCAGATGCATTTCTCAGGTGGCCCGTGTCAACTGAGTCCACACAGAATTACAGAACTGACATGTGGTGAGCGCGTTTCCTGCAAGGTGTCTGAACATTAACATCCCACAGAAAGATGTGTGTAATTATTTGCAGAAATACTGTAGATATGTGTACAAAATGGAATAATGAACAGAATAATGCTCATGGTACAATAACTCCAAATGTGTCATAGATTAACATGCCAAATATGTGATGATTATTTTAACTACATTGATAGGATCCCACAGACATATAGGTGTGTCAAATGGTCACAAAGCACTTATATAATGCAACAAAATCGAACAACCTATGGCAATAAAGGATTTCTAAGCTATTTAATGTTAAGTCCTAGGTTCTGGGCAGTTATTGTTTGGCAAGGAACATGCCATTATTGGATTGTTTTGCTGCCTGAATAGGGCTCATAAGTGATAACTGAAATTGGGCTGGTCTCTGCTGGAGGCCAATGATCCTTGGCTACATGTTAATGCTTAAAGAAAAAGCCAAAATCTATTGTATAATTTTTCAAACTACAGAAACTGGAAGGCTTGTGATCTAAAATGTCTGAAAATGAAAATGCAGAATATACATCTAAATCATATGTTTAGTAGCTTAAAACAATATTACACTGCTTGCTATCTGTTTACTCTGCAGCATAATTCAGAAAGTATTCCTTATAAAAGGAATTTCCTCATCTATAGTGCCTATAATTCAGGTTGAATTCAATTTTCAAAGTTTCTGCTGATTTTAAGACTCCTGTCTCTCCAAAGAGACTTCCAAACATAGAGGGCAGGTGAATCACCACATCACAGCCAGAACCATAAAGTAACTGCAGTAGGCGCCTCACTCACAAAAAGCTTCTCTGCAAAGCAGACCAACATACCAAAGAAGCAGATCCTATTTCATAAAGAACTTGCACCCGAAGTTAAGGGGGAAAAAAAGAGAAAGAAATAAAGAGGGAAAAAAAGTGTTTTTTTTAGTTTGCCTCTCTGTACCGAGAAGGGATTAGTCATCTGCTTTTTGGGGCTTTTCCTACACAGTAATATGCTTCCATAAAAAGAAGCCTGACTGCTACTTTCTTTGCCAAATTCAAGGTGGACTACAGGCCATCTTGGAAGCTAAGATTTTGCAGGCAGTGACAGTGTCAGCTCAGAGCAGGATGCCCCAAGCCAGGAACTTTATGCTCAGTTCTTCAAGGTGCTTTATGTGACTTTAGGCAAACATCAAACATCTCAGCCAGAGCAAGCAGGATGCACTGGGAGATTAGCATATGATTAGGGAACTAAAAACCACAACGTCATATGAAAGCAAGCCTGTGTACTTCCAGACAACAGTTAATGGCTGCATGTCCTTCTCTGGATTTTATGCTCATTGCTTTGCTTTCAGTCTACATGTTGGGAAAAGTTCATTTAAAGACAGAGACACATAGAGCAGGACATTTTTGTTTTCAATATTCTTGGGTTTGTACACTGAACAGTAAAGTTATACTCTAAGGCTGGTATAAAACGGGGTGGGGGGGGGGGGTGTAAAACATTGAATGGCAGCCAGGAACATCAGAATACTACAATTGCTCATTTTTGAATCTTTTGTGAATTTCTTCCCCTTGGTTTTGAGCATACTATGCAACATTCAAGGCACTGGGATTTAGATATGAAGGGGAGATCTTAGGAAGGCTGAAGATTTTTAAATATGCCAATCCAAAAACTTTTAATGCAATTGCAATTCAAGTTGCAACCTCCTTAACATATGTCTATAAAAGTGGTTGTGCTTGGTAAGACCATAAGTTCATTTAGCCCACTGTGCTTTTTCCCACAAGTGCCTTATAAGAGTATTTGTGGAGGGACTCATTAGCAAACTAAGTATTTCAAATTTTTCCCATCCAACCAATTTTTGCTCAGAAGGGTGCTGGGCTAGCTGGGGTTTCTACAGTTGCAGCAATTCTCCGTAGATTTCCATTTCATGAGCATCCCAAATCTCCCCTGGGACACATGGGAGCCTCTAGTATCCTCACTAGCAACACAGTTCTCCTGCCTTCCATGGGAGAAGCAAATTTGTGATATTTGTCTTCATTATAGCTCCTAGGACCAGATCACAGTCTCTTCTTCCCAGTCTGGAAGAGATACTGAACAGCAGGTTCTTCTCTGCCCACTCTACACACTTCCATGCTTCACAGACCTTTGCCACAAGTGAGACACGGATTTATACTGAATCACTATAATAACATTCTCAATTTTAGTCACTGCTCCTTTCCTCATATTTGTGAAAACCCGAATTGCTTTCAGACTGATACCAAGAGCTGAATTCATGTTTGCAAGGAAATATGAGTCATAACCTCAAGATTTCACTCCTGGGTGATGATGGGAGCTCAGAGCTCATCTTCTCATACTCAAACTTAGGTTTGTTTTTCCCTTATGCGTGACTTCATGTTTATCAATTTTGAGTTTCAGCAGCCTCATTTAATAAAAGTTCTGTTTTGTATGAGTTATCCATCCTTGTCTTCCAGAATATTCTTGTTTACTACTGTAATTGTTTCTTTGTATTTAAAAGAAACATAATTTGTTTTTCAATAGTAATTGTGCTAGCAGTTTCCACAATACATTATTAATTCAATTACAGAATAAGAAGCAACACTTTGTATTTCTAATTAAATATTTCATTTGCTGGGAAACAAAAACATCCTTAGAACCAGGTTTCAACAGTTACAAAAATTCCTAACATTGACTTCACATCGAAAGATAAGAAAATGCCATATACATTATGATACTGCATTTTAGTTTGGAAATTGATACAAATTTTCTGAGATTCTCTTTAGGCATGACTTCCTGGGAGAAGAACAAGATGTCAACGATACTCAGTAACCTGGCACAGATTTAATTGACTTTTAATAAACAGTTAATAAATGATAAATATATAAAGGAATTAAATAACAATAATACTTACCTTATCAGGTTCTGGATGAAAGTTGAAAGTGAAAGTCTTCTTTTTGACTTGTTCCCACTCTAAAAGATAAAAGAAAATTTCAACACAATAATGTTACTATTTAGAAACTTACCAAATACAGTTATCTATAGGAAAATACGCCAGTTATTTTCTCTTATTTTGTCATTTAATAATAAATATTTTCTTAGACTATACAAACCTGAAGAGAGTGAGAAAAAAAGATAGAGACAATTTAGACAGAAAACTGAGTGGGTAAAATTTCAACTGCCACCATGGTAATTATTGAGCTGTAGTTTTTTGAAAACTATATCTGTTCATTGTTAATTAAAACTTCTAGTGTTAATACTCACATATATTGTAAATGTTTTAAAACCAGATTTCACTATTCCAAGACCTGATAGTCCAACCATCTCTGTATGTCTTCCAACACAACAATATCTAGTTAGCCAGATATTTCTCCATTTACTTCAGCTGAGCCACAATTCCACTCAAGAATGAAAAGACTTGAAATTTAAATCTCCAGAAGCTGAGAAAGCTACATTTTATTAAATACAAGTAAAACTGCTATGGTAAGAAATCCCTCTGTGTGGAGAAAACACATACTCATGCCCTAGATGTAGATTGCATCTGGCATTCCTGGTCAGAGTATTTCTCTTTGAATCTCCTTTTGACAAGGAAACATCAGAGATGCATCTACAACTGAAATTGAGTCGCAAGCATCCAACTGCTATGTGGAAGGTGATGATAAATTCTGTAAGCCATCTTTGCAACCTCATTTGTAAATGGGGAAACAGAATCATAGTAGCACTATAAACAAGTATCTAACAAAGGAAAGAAAAAAGTATTTGGCATCAAGAACCAGAGAAATCTATCTCAGCTTGATTAACCTGTTGGAGTAAACAGAAGGGGAGGGGTGCTTGTATATAAAACCTACATTATTATCTTTTTCTAAAGAGTTTGATGAAGATGCTTTATTTAACACAGGTCTATCACATAGCTGAGGTGAATTTCTAGGTAGTTTTGGAGGTAATTTATACCAAGCATTTTATCCTGGAGTTTATACATACATTTTATATGAAAGTTGTTCTAACAGGAAGCAAGATAATTTTCAAAAGAGCTGTTTATTTTGTTGAATATTAAACTGCAGAGTGGAGTACATTACCATCAACTTTCAAAAGAGATGTGAAGATCAGTCCTACTGAGTTGCTGCTGTTATCTCTAGAGTGGAAAAGTCTTTGTTCATTTCTGGGGAAAAGCCTGCTATTTGCTTTCTATAGGAAACAACTTCGGAGTTCTTACCAAAGGAATCATACTCAGCCCTAAATAACATCTCTTTATCTGTGGTCAGGAAAACTAGAAAGAAGAAGCTATAAGAAAATTCTCCTCCCTTAGGAGAAAACCCAGGAATAGCCTTTCATGCCTGTGTAACCAGATATGGAGCATCACACATCAATCCCTGTGCTTTAATAAGAGAGTGAGGAAGCTGCAGCGCTGCAGACAGCCGGTTGATACAACTGGGAATGCTCTAAGAAACATGCATGTGAGTCTGTCTACACAGGAAATCCTGGTAGATGGGGTCTCATTCAGCCCACACCTCATTATAAAAACCATATTAACGCAGACCTGAGCAGCCAAAAAGTGTCATTCCTTGGCCACAGATCTGGACAAGCATGTGCTTCTTGTTTTTTTTTAACAGTGGCAATCAGGACAAGCCCCTGCCAATTGGAAACAACATGGCCATTCCCCCTGAAGCAGGACCTGTTATTTCTAACACATTTGAATGGGGTACTGAAGGGACCTTGCTCTCTGCTGCTTCTGCATGCAAAAGTCTACACCATGATCACCCAGACATGTCTGCAACACAGAGAGGACAAACCATAGACTAGCCCTGCTCGTGTGAAGGAGGGAGAGAATCTGATTCCCAAACTTGTAGACAACTCATGCATGGATTTGTCGGTGTGCTCAGGTGAAGCAAGTTCAGATTATTTACTGACAAAAGGCTTTTATTCCTTTCTGCATTTTCCATAGACACCTGACTGCCAATTTATCATGAAACAAAGAGAACAGGATGGTAAGATGAGTTATTTTGTGATTGTGATTTGTGAATTTTCTTGTTAAACTCTGATAAAGCCATTTAATCCATGAAAAGAAAGAGAATTGGATGCACAAAGTATTTGATAGAAACAGAAGCTCACGATCAAAAACATCCTGCAAAGTCAAACACCTTGTTTGGCTTTATACAAGCTTCATACTGTTCCCCAAAGTCAGTAAACAGATACCAACAGACATTTAACTAAGATTTATTGAGAGTAGATGATCAAAGTAGAGAGAGAGGAAATAGTAATTTGGGGAAAGGCTCTCAAAGACACTGTCAGGGCACTGCATGGGTTGGGTGCTCCCCAGGAGCCATGGGGATTTCCTTAGATCCATCCAAAGGCAGGTCCTGTCAGCCAGAAGCAGGGCAGACAGAGGGCACTGGGGCAGCCCCATTCTTGGCTATCCCTGGGCCAGTGACAGGCTGGGATGCAGGCCTGCAAGTGGTCCTGCCTCAGGAGCACAAGGCCAAGCAGGTCAGGGCTGTAAGTACTTGGAGACCAGCCCTGCTCAGCCATCACTGGGACAGGGGCTGGCAGCCCAGGGGAGCTGACATGGGCTCCTGAATTGTGGGCAGAGTGGGGTGGCCCCAGGGTGAAGAACACAGACAGTGTTCTGTTCACAGCAGACACACCACGCAAAGTCCTGGACAAGTGCCTGTCCTGGGTGCCCAGCTGACCAGGCCAGAGACTCTGTGAAGGATGGGGTGGCATCTGAAACTGGGGAGCCCCTTAGCTTCAGCCCCACATTTCAGCAGTACCAATCCCACTGTCACTTATGTCCTGTGTCTTCAGTGCTTGTGCCAACTGCTTATACTCATTTTGTCTGTTTCAGGCTGGGTTCATTCATTGCAACAGTCAAACCTCTCTTCTTCAGCTCTGCACTGATTCATCCCATCCCTTTCCAAACGTCAGTTATCCCTCCTCAAGCTCTGTAAGATATAGAGCCTGTTTCACCATATAAGGAAACAGTTTCTGAAACTTCCAGCTTTATCCTCTTCCTACTGCCTACTGTCCTCCAATATTACCTGTGTTTTCCATTATTGGTAACTGAGTCCAATGGAAGATGTTCTGCTCGCTTTTAAGTAACGAAATGTTGCATTCTCCCAGGGAGCATTGATTTCTTATCAGCTGAAGTCATTCCTTCTTCGGTTAGGCTCTAACTTTACATGCAAACTAGTTCTTGGGCTTCTGTGCTTTTAAATGCACCATTTGGCCACCGGTCACAATCCTCAATTACCCACTTGAGTAAGTAATTTCTTACAAAGAAGTTTTTCATTTTCTCATGTCCTGCCAAAAGATGGTTAGGAATGCTTTCCTCTGTAGTTTTTTAAAAAGGTAGAGGCACAGACAACCTTGCCTACGTAGGCCAAGGCTCTGGAGCAGACAAGCATGGGGAGTCCATGCCGGTCTCTGCAGCTGATGCATGCACAGGACTTCATCTTCTGGCCTGCTGGGACCCACCCTGCCAAAATCCACATGACAGCTGGAGCAGTAAAGCAGTGCTTGAGCAAAACAACAGCAGTGAGGCTGTGGCCTGTGTCAGGATCACTCAGTTTGCTTCCAGCTCAGGAAAAAGGACATGTCTTCTGATCCTTAAACAAGAGGTAGAAGCCTGGGAGTCTTCACCATCTATCTGGCCTATTTGCTTACAAGAATTTTAGGGTCATTACACACAGTTCCTCTTTCAGCACAGCAAATCCCACACAGAACAGCAGATGACATTTTAAATACTCCAGAGCTGTAGCAGGCAAATTTTATGTGCATTATGAAATTTTACTTCCTTTCCTGATGAACATTTTCCTGATGATGTGTTGGCAGTGCAGATATGCCTTTCTTTTACCAGGACAATTGAGCCTGTATTTCCCAGACAGTGATACGCTACAACAAATGAAAGTCCCAACAGACCTCTTTTCTTCCTAGGTGCACTTTATAAATGATCCATCACAGATAATGAGTTGTAGTCCCTTTTCAGACATGGTCATATGTTCCTTTATCTCTTCTCAAGACATGTTTCAAGAGTTGAGGAAAGCATAATGATGTCTGAGTCACATTAATAACCCTGTTATTAATGTTCAATGTATTGAACATTAACTATGCCCAAGGTTCCACAGATAGGATGGGACTGGAAACTCTGGTCTCTTTACTGGCCTCCCACTATGGGAAACTAAAACAAAGCTTAAAAAGGCTTGAAATAAGTTTTTATTGCTGCCTTTAGAACATCCCTCTAAATTAAGAGTCTTTTAATTCAATTTTAATGCTGGAAGAACAAGGTCTGCCCTGGTCACATCTGCTTGTTAAAGTAAATAAGAAAGTGTTCTGGGGAAAAGATGCAGAATGAATGTCCTTCCTATGCCTTCAGTTCTTCTACTCATTCATTACACACCTATCAAAGCTGAAAGAGGCTCAGGCAAGCAAGTACCAGCAGCAGTTCTTTCACTGTGCTCACTCACCTTACTGCATACCTGCAGCACTGGCCTGGCAGGGAAGTTGCGAGTAATCAGGCTGTGAAAGACTGGATAGCACAGCACACACTTAAGCACAAAGAGAGATACTGCAATGTTCAGTGCTGCAGTTTGAGAAACACCCTTCCCCATAGAAATGCAGTGCATAGATTCTTAGGCAGTGCTCAGCTGAGCCAGTGTTCCCATACCCACTGCATCTTATGTTGCCCCAAACGTGGATGTTTTGCAAAGAAATTCAGACACCTCTGCCCCTGGGGTCTATTACTTAAAAAAATTAAATGCCACTTCTTTTCTTCTGTCTGTTCAAGATGCCTTGTTCACTCCTCTTCCTTTGCCTGCATCAAGAAAAGACATTTACTAGAAGCTCATTAAAGTTATCTGATTAAATCTATCTTGGAAGAGCAGGAAAATCTCTGAAAGGCAGCAAAAATTCAAGGGTTCAATGTCCACATTCCTCACTCTGAACAAAGTCTTGGAAAAGACTTTTCAAATTCCTTTTACAGAACCCTTGCAGATAAAGTGTTGCAAATGCAAAATAAGCAGCATGCTAGAGAAGCCAGAGATGGGTTTCGTGAATATTCGCAGGGTTCACATGCATTTTGGATAAGATTTCTTTTTTCTGAAGCACTGCCTGTCCAATTGCAATTGCGTAGAGAAAAATCCCAGGAATAGAAATTGCGTCAGCCAGATTCCATTATCCTTTATCCTTCTGTCATAGGGATAGGCAATGGCTTCATCTTACTGACAGGAGGGAAGCAAGACTGTTGAATGATCACAACCACAACAGTGGTTTCTGCCTATCCCTTGCCCCCAGTTCATTGCCTCCCAAGCTATGATTTCAGCCCTTTGCTCACGTAGCTACTTACTCAGCTTTCCTCTCCTCACTTTTTGTTCTGTCGTGTGTATACGTCAGACATACATTACTCACAAGCCCACTGCGCTGTTCAAGCAGGCAAGGAAGAGGAAATGCCAGAACTCTTTGGGGAGATTTCGAGGATGGGTGAAAAAAGGTCTCAGGCACAGCAGAGGATCGGCAAAGAGCACAGGACCAGCACGGAATTCGTGCTGTCAGCCTGAAATCAGATGTTTTATCTCAGCACTCATCATACATAAGGCTTCCTAAACTTAAGGCATCACACTGAAAAGACAGGAAAATCTGTGATTCTAAATATAACATAACTGAGTCTTTTCTTTGATGTTAAAATAATATATATTTATTGTCATTCTCATTTTATTTGCTTTATTCTCCACACTGGTGCTTGTGCAAAATCAATATTGAACTAAAAAGAATCAAATTTTTGACCCTTTGAAAATGAAAACATTATAAATGTTGTAGAGGCATTTAATAAAAGCTCACTACAGCTAAAATGATTGTACAAAAAGCTCTTCTGAGTTAAAAAAAATGAAAAGTCAATACATATTTCCATTGCGAGTTGCTCAGTTCACGTTTAATTTCATATTTAAAGTGAAACATATGATTGTATGTTGGTTTTATTCAAAATTTCTGGGGGAAAATAATTAGTAAAAATAATCAAAATCAATATCAATTTACTTTTTCCTTTTTTATTCAACTGTGATGCACCAAATGCATTAAAAACTGTTCTATAGGTATGTATTTTTGGTTCAGAGCAATGTGCTTTACTATTTCTCTTACAGTAAATTCCTTTATGCTAAGTAATCAAATTATGTTTTGGTGTATAAAAAAATGTATTAGTATGCAAGATTTACTTCAGGGATATATGAGCATAATAACTTCCACTTTCAAAAGATACAAAGTTCTCTTGTATGTCATGGTAAACTGTAAAATAAAGTGCAATTCTGATATTAAAATACTAGGAATTTCTACTCATATACACACCAGGTAAGACAACATGGTGGTCTTACTTGATACTCAGAAAAGCCATGCACACCTGCTCTAAAAACATAAGTTGAAAAGAAAGTGTAGGCATTCACTAATGTAGATATTTACTTGATTTCAGCAGAAATACACTTGAAAAGAGTTAACAATGCCACCTTCTTTTTAAATTCTGCCATTAAGGAAAATGGAATAGGTGAAAGATGATAATTTCCAAATATGAGAAAAGCAATAGATACAGAGTTGTGCATAAAAAAGAGCAGACTTTGAGAGCAGAAGAAGGAAATAGAACAGAAACACTTTCACACAAGTATTTGTGAATTCTGCCTTCCCAAAAAGTTTGGAAGTCAAATTGAACCCTCAAAATGTCCGTTTAGGATCTTGCTTCATCTAACTTCTATTTGATGTTTCTTCACTTAAATTATTTAAATCAAAGTCATTCAGATGTCTGACTCTTATGTCTATTAGCCCTTTTCACATCTCCAAAACCACAAGATTTTGCTGGAAGACCAACCCTTTGCTGCAAAGTTCTGCTGCAAGTATGTGCTGCCATAATGTGACCCTCTTCCTGTTAAAAAATGTCAAGACTTAAGTAATATGCTTGTTGAAACTTTTAAATTAATCTAATCTAAGCATATTTTCCTAATTCTGGTATTATTTTATGAGAGAGAGAGTTCACATGACCAAGAATTTTACCACAACAATGCTTTGTGGTGCATTGCAATACAGCGTCATTGTTAGAAGACCAGGAGTAGAAACTTGCATGGCAAATTCTGATATAAAAAAGAAAATTCAGAATAAAATATCTGAAATTTTCTGTAAAGCAAATTCAACTGTATCCTACAAGGTAATTGATGACCCACCTCTGCCCCACACACATTTTTTTATACGACATTTTTCTAAGTTCTTTCCTTAAATATCATCAAATAGCTCATGGCTACTCTCTGAAAGCTTTAAGCCTGAAAATCCTTTTTTCTGAAGTGATTTCTCTGTACGCTGTGCACATTCTTTGTTATATGCCATTGGATATGAAATCTGAATCAGGAGTAGTCCAAGCAGTCACCACAGTTCCTGCAAATATGGCTTTTCCAAACCAGTGAGTTAGCAGTCCAAATGCATAGTTAAAATTTTTTTAAAAAAAAATTAAATACAAGTTTGTTTGTTAGAAAAAGAAGTTGCACTATAAAAATACAGTCTTCTAAATTTCCTCAGTTATGTGGAATCCTGAGAAAATACTTCATTTTACCAAGACACAGTTCTTTAGAACTGTTAAATGACAAAACTCCAAACTGATCTTTCCACCTTGCTTTCTGTAACCTATAGCTTCCCTTCAACCCCAACAGCATTATTTTAAGAGCCAGGCTGTCTTCAGCAAGCCAAGTTCTAAATCATAATCCGAAGTTAGCAGAAACATACCCCATTGGCATATCCTTAGAATTAAGCAGAAATTTGCATGAACTAGGTCATTATTTCTTTCATGTAGGAATATCAAAATACAGCTCACTGAAATTTTCTCAAGATTACTTTCAAGTAAGATTCAAAAATTACCCCAACTGTGCAGTGCCCTTCTGGGGATTCCCTTCCTGAAATCAGTTTGTTGAACTAATGCCTTCAGAATGTCTTACAGAAACAGATAACTCTGTTTCAACTGTTTTCAAACTACTCCATGCACATTTTAACACAATCCACCGTACAATAATATTTCATCTTTCTACACATAGAAAAGTATCATTTTTCACATTTTTGTTCCTCTGGCACCTTCTTGAACATGTGTTACTGCTCTGAGCACTGAAGCAAGTGGGCTTGGGTCGAGAGGAAAAGCGTTCTTACCACCAATCAATTTTATTTGGTTTTTGCCTCCTGCTGAGTTTGTACAGCACAATGCTGGTTACATATGCATAAAAAACACCATGCTGGAGAGCAAGAGG
This sequence comes from Cettia cetti, assembly GCA_013401135.1. NCBI lineage: Eukaryota > Metazoa > Chordata > Aves > Passeriformes > Sylviidae > Cettia > Cettia cetti. The sequence continues at coordinate 94,656 of VZUI01067348.1, read as the reverse complement.
AATTAAGTAGCAGGCCTTTTGAAGTAATGGAAAGTATTTGTAGCCTGCAGAGGAGGCCAATGTCAGGCAGAGGATTTTGGTGTAGTTTTTGCACTTTTCAGTTCCCTGTCACATTTCCTCCTTGAGCTGGAAAATTCGCTGCAGAATCTCAGTATATTTCTCTTTACCTCATGTTCCCCAGGAGCAGGACAGTTCTCCATCCATATTTTGGCCATCAACATTTCTTTCCTCTGAGCACTTGCTCCAATTCAGAGGAAAAACAGTATACATTACTGAATGTATATCCCAAAATCTAATTAGTTCAACACATTCATGATTTATTTCACTGAGTTTTCTTTACGTTTGCATTCACTAAGGAGTGTTCAAATGATCCTACACATATATAAAAGAGCATATCATTGCAATGATGCTAGGCCAAGACTCAGTGTGATGGCTCTAACAAAGATCTCCTTCATATTTCTGCTAGAATTAAAAGGCAGTGGACATAAGTAAGACATGAAAAAGTAGCTCAGTTTTCTGACATTTAAAACTCTGTGCATGCTTTGCAAGAAAGCCATTTGACTGCCCATTTAGGGATAACTTTTTAGAGGCAATTATTCCACGCATTCTGCCATATTATTCCTCCCTTAGGACTCTTCAAAACACAAGTGTTGTTGTTCTTGATGCCAGCCCTAGGAGCTGTTGTCTCTACAGAAATGAGCTGTGGTTGGTATGCTGGTGTCTGTGAGTGGAAGACCCATTAGTTTAGGAGAAAATGTCAGGATGTTGCTGTCATCAGCAAATGGAAAAGCAGGATACTTTTTTGTTGGGTGGTTTTTCGGCCTCTATCAAAGATAAGTGGAACTAATGCAAAATGAACAGCTAGTATTTACATTGAGAAAGCACAGTTAAGAGACTAATTTGCTTCGACTGCCCTCTAGTTCCCCCAAAAAGTGAATAGAAACGGCCAAAGTCAGATTCTCCTCAGCAGCAGAAAAAAAGAGCAAGAAATGAAAACCTTGAAAGCCCCAGAAGCTGGAGAAGAGATACAGGGGAGATACAGGGAGAAGTCAGTCAGTGCCAGGACCTGCGCAGCAATGAAGAACATGGATGGAGGAGGGTGTTCAGCACAGGCTGTTGGCTGAGTTGGGCAGGGGGAAGACCTGAAGAAAAGGCAGACTGGAGCAATTACCACCTGTACAAATTACAGTCCTGGGAAAGCCAATAGCAAAGTGTTACACCTAACAGCTGGCAAAAAGGATGCAGCAATATGTTGGGATGGTCACAGAAAACAGCACAGATGACAGACAGCAGGGAGAGGAAGAGATGACTGGGAAAATTACTGTTTTGCTGTGCAAGCAGGAGGAAGAGAGATGCTGAAAAACTGTAGATTTGGATCATAATGAAGATTTGGAAATAAGGCAGCAGTGGGTTAAATCTGCCAGACACATAACAGAAGCATTCTCCAAAGGAAACTTGCACACTTTTGATGATTTGTGAGTGCCCAGGCTTGTTTCACCCTTAGCTCATAAGATGGATATTATGAACTTGCAGTGTGAATAACTGACTAAGCATTTCCAGATTTGGTCATTAAAGCAGATCATGCTTCTTAGCTTTCTTGAATGCTATTACATTAAGTGGATTACTAAAGAAATAAATATGGAAGCATTTCTGAAGCCATAAATACCTCTAAATTGTGGAGATGAGCTTTTGAAAAGTTTGCAACCTGCCTAATTCAAACATGGATTGTGATGCCATTGACACTGCACATTCTAGGTAGTTCAAAGATAATACTGAAACAAATGTAGCATCAATATTATCCTCATCAATGCAAATCCTCAAAGGGACTAAGTTTTCCAGTACACTAATCCAGATGCTACTAAGTTTCTGGTTAACACAGCTGATGTTTCATACAGGTTTGTGATAGCCTGTCTTTGTAGGGCCAGGGGAGTTTTTGATTACCATATGGTTGGTAAGTGTGTAGCAGTCATTAAACAAATACACTTTGTATTTAGTTAGCACACCTGCTGTCAATATGAACTATATTGGCATGGCCTTTTCATTAGATTTTCTGGGACATATGTACCTCAACAACAGAAAAATCCTTGATCATTTTAGCTAGAAGGACAATGAGCAGTTTGTTACAGGAAATGCATGTTTAAGAACTCTACAGACAATCATACAACTTCTCCAACAAAGCACTAATAGCCCAAACCCTAACTGAGCACAGACCATGTAAGTGAAGACAGTAGCTCCACTACTCAGCAGCAGCAGTAGTTCTGTAACAACTAATACAAGCAAATTTCTGTCTGCTTCTGATTCATGAAGCAACAAACTCTGAAGAAAAAGAACCTCTAATTGTGCTATTGACAGAAAAATACTAGCAGAGTTTGCCTGAAACAAATAAGGAAGAATGGGGAAAAAATGCCATTGTTTTCCTGATACCTTCCTTGTTTTTATATGTGTCATTTCCCAAGGAAGAAGCGTATGCTATTTCAAACTTATTTTGTGTACTAGACAGACAGCAGGGAAATAAAATTGCAATAAGTAAACTCACTCAGAAAGTCATAATTGAAGCTTTTCAAAAGGATGAATAAAACAAAATTATAGCATTTCTCTAACTGGAAACTGATGGAAGCTTATGAAATGTAAGCTAAATTGGGAAAAGTCCTTGAGATTTGCTGCAAGCTTCATTTTCCCATTCCTTGTGCTATCACGGAAAGTGCTAAAGCTTTGTTCATCACAATGAGCAGACAGAAGAAGAACAAAGGATTTGGGGTTAATAACCAGATAGTTTGTTGTATTTTGGGGATTTGAGAGCATCTTTATTTCTAAAAAGGGTTTGTTACATTGTTTAGTGTGCCCTGGAATACTGGTGGGAGAGCATTATTTTGTAAATTTCCATATGTTATTTAGTCTGCCCTTTTCAGGAATTCATTTGCTGCTTACATTCATTTATGCTTCAATCACTCATTCATGTACCATAGAGTGTTATCTTTATCTCCCCACCCTCAAAGGATTGCCTTGTATAGCTAATGCAATCAATACTTCAGTCTGAGGGGATAAACTCTATCTCAGACTTCCTATTGTTTTGTGGTTGATTTGATTTTATCTCAAACTACAGACATATCAAGCAATATTTTGTCTTCTGCTTGACAGGTCTATTGCTGGAATTTTTTCTTCTTCTTCATTATTTGGATTGGAACCACCATTTGTTTTCATTCCCTAATTAGTGTTCAGATGACCCACAGTCATGTTATAGATGTGACAAGAGTTATATTTATTTTTTCCTCATCCAGGCTGTAACTAATTTAAAGTGGTAATATTTCTGTCAATCAAAGACACTGTTGATAATAATTTAGTAATAAATATTCATAATTAACTTACTGCATAAGCTGACTTCAGAAGTAATTAAATTGGTTTAACTTTTCACATATGAATCAACCTATTTATACCAAATACTCACAGTCAGTTGAGTTTCAACTAAATGAAAGACGATCAGCAGAAGTGGAGCCCTACTAAAATTCTTTTGTATTAAAAATGGAGAACACTGCAACTAGGCACATAACTTTTAAAAAAATTATTTTGAATCACATACTTTCTAAGAAAAAAGTCACTATGCTAAGTTATTGCTGGAGAATAAGTTATTGATGAAGCACCTTTAGGGGCAATAAGATGTAATTTCTTGTTAATAAGAACACACAGTCATTTCTATTTAGTATGTCTGAGTTTTTCCTAAATTGGTGAGGAGAAAAAAAATTGCAATAAGGCTAATTTTATTTCAGTATTCTTCACTCATTTTGACATGATCTTGTCTCCTGTCTACAAGAGCAGTGTGCTGCAACTCTGCAAAGAATTTAGGAGGAGAACCTTCACCCATTCAAAACAGAAGTATTACCCTATTCTCCATACTTTCTAAAGTATATCAGGCTTAAATAGTCCAGGTGTTCACAGTAAGAGATGTTTTGACTCCAGATTTTTAGGACAGATTTTTTATTCTAAAAACCTGGAAAGGACAAATGTGCAGTTGAGGGAGTTCTTGTTCGTCTATGTTTGACAAACACATACCTACAAATGCATACAATATATTGTCGTACACTGAGGAAACCAAGTCTTATTTGTTTGACTAAGTAGATTTTCACAGTTCTTTTTCAGATTTATTGTCAACAGTTCATCTTTATCATTCTCGATAATCAGACCTATCATGCAACTACAATAAGTTCTCTTGGTCTTTACAATGAAATGATATACATATATCTCCAAAGTCATGAATAAACTTTGCATCTCAGGAGGGGAGGAAAGACTGTGAAGGAAGCATTTGACTTCTGAAAAACCAACATATTTCAGTGACATTTCAGTTTTTACAGCAAAATATCTGTTTTCCATTAGAATTATTAGAAGTGATACCATGATAAATAAAGAAATAATTTTCTTTCAGGTTAAATGCATCTGCCTAAAGGCAGACTTTCAAAACCACCTACCTGCATATGCATTCATATTTTGATTGCAGAACAAACACATTAATTGTTTCTGCAATTTTACCTGCTATACATTTCACCTACCATAAGAATGAGTGACAAAAGATGAAGAGCTTTATCACTGCGCATCCAGATACAGCTTGCCTGTATAACCTGATATCTTCCTCTGTACTTAAATGAACCCCTTCTATGTGTGTTTATGATCCCAAGGATTTTGAGAAAACATGGATAAAAACGTTATAGAAGCACTGTCTTAGCACAGAAATTCAGCCAAAAGTCAGGGCAGGTTACCTCTTCACTCATGCATTACAGTGCAGCACAGGAGAGCACTGCCCATGGATTTTAGCTAGTTTTCTTCCTTTGGCATCTCATTCCTGGCCTGCATAACCTGCAGTTAAGGACTTTTCTGACTCCAGCACAATTCTTCTCAAGGTGTAAGAAGTATGGTGCTGTCAGCTTTGGTATGTATAGACCGCTAAAAGAAGGCCAGAGAAGAGTGGGAGTCTATTTTAAATTAATGCAATTTGAACTAGTGACAGTAAAAATCTAGGGTTAAGCATCTGGGCTAGTTGTCTTGGTTGCCTAATCCCTAAATCCATGTCGTCTGCAGCTTCAAAGCTGGTTCAGTCAGAATAGGAGAACAGGAATCCATCTGAATACAGACTGTTATAAATGCAGAACATATTTGGACCTTCAATATTAGGCTGGAATACACTATCAAATGGAAAAAAAACCCCATCACTTGCTGTCAAAATTAAGGGACAAGCATGCAGCTGGAAATAAAGAGCAACATTACCTGGTGACCTAAGCTAAGTTTGTTTTAGTTTAAATTGCAGCAGTAAAAATGTCACAGGTGAACGAGATAAAATTATTGTCCACTTTGGAACAAAATCTGTTCAATCAAAAATCAAGACATCTGTTCTATTACTGCTATTTCCATCCTTGAACCATGCTGTCCCTTTATAAATCAGCCAGAGCAGGAAAAAACCAGCAACATATTTTATTGTTTCTTTGTCAGAACCTGTTAGTTTTATGACTGTGTCAAATCCTGCCATTTAGTATCTGGGGTTTTAATATATATTTAGTACACAAGTTTGATGCTTTTGTGTGAAACTGTTTTCATTTTGTGCTGTCTAGTATAATATCTGGAGTCATGCTTCAGTTGTTGTTGTGAATAAAGATTTACTGGGAAATGTTCAAATAAGGAAAGGCTGTCATGTTGCAATGACAAGTCCAATGTGTGAAACATTCTTCTCCCTGTAAAAATAAAGATTTATGTAGATATAATATCCTTAATTACAGCAATTAAATTGAAAGCTATTTCAGGACAGCTGCTATCCAGAGAGCAGCTCTCTCATTTCATGTGTAAGATCATAATTTTATTTTAAAATAATCTTTTTCTTTTTTAATTTTTGTCTCAAATATACATGAATACACACAGTCTGAGTCATATTCAGACAGATTAAGTTTTGCCTAATTTTCTATGTCCTATTAACAAAGAAAACCAGATGTTTCTGATTATAGGCTTGAACCACTTTAGCCCAAACCATGAGGAAACAAAGAGAGAGCTGACCAGTATCAAGGTTGTCTAAAGAATGCCCAAAGGTCTGATAGGGAGTTTTGGGTTTAGCTCAGTGGAAGTCTATCAATCAGCTCCTTTGGGGTTTAGAATAAATTTGTGGGAACAATTCATTTCCACTATAAACAAGCCTGCCTGCTGCAGAAATTACCATTATTCTTTAGTGACTTACATAAGAAAGTATACTGACGTCTAGCAGATTGAACATCCTCATGACATAAAAGTTGTGTGAGCTTTTTCTTTTTGAGATGACTAGTTAATTAAATTTAAATAGTTTGGAAGTATATGCTGAACTATAGGAATACTTGATTGCAGGACTGATTGAGACCTTCCATTTCAGAGTACAGACATCTGAAGTGGACTGACCCACAAGAGAATGCAACTACACTAAAGGTTGGTTGATATTTCTTTAGGAATTCATTTATTTTCTGCAAAACGTGAGATATTTTTGCCTGGGGAATATATCTAGCAAGGGAAATTTGCCAGAACAAAAAAAGGCTTATCCACTGTTACCTATACTTTATCATCCACCAGCTCTGTCAGACAATTTATTGACTCTTGTTTATAGAAGACAGTTTTCCCTCATAGAAGATTGCTTTTCCTCAAATGAGGAAGACTGCTTTTCAAGTGTTTGGCTCATCCTTGTGTCATATTTTTAGCATTTCTGTTTCCTTAAACGGTACATTTTAGCCTCCAGGTTGCACACATTTTCACGTGTTCAATAAACTAAAACAATTCAAGTTAGTACTCTTGGATTACACTGTTTTGAGACCACAATGTCATTACTGCATCTCACCCTGGGAAATAATAGGCGTTTTGTACATTTAGGGCAGCAACAGGCAACTGTGTTCACGAGAGAGCTACACTTAAAATGGCCACTTAGGGCTTTCAAGCTGGTGTTACTGCTCTGCTGGGTCTGAACCTTTGAAATCAAAACATATTTAGCAGTGTCCAAATCTGATTGTGCAAAATACAAAAATGGAAAAACCTTATGTGCTGCACTCAGCCATGGTACGACTACAAAAATCTCAGAAGGCAGCAGATATAAAAGAAATAAAAGAAAAAAATAAGAGGAAAAAATAACACCCCAAATAGGTTTTACAGGCCATTAAACTTGAGGTGAGCTGTTTAGACACAGATTCTTGTGGGAGAGTGATATCCAGCTTCTCCACAGCCTGTGGCTAGAGCTGCTGCTAATAGATACCCAGCACAACTCTAAATCTAAAAAGCTCTGCAGTAATCCCATGTGGATCCCTTACTTCCTGTCTCAGAAATTTTCTTCATCTCATGGTGCATTTTCTTTTGCTATATCTGTTTTAAAATCAAGCAACATTGTTTGTGTTTAAGTGGATTGATATTCTGGGTAGCATATCTGTAATAAAGCACTGAAAACCTGTGGAATTATTTTAGCAACTTTGTGCAAGATAGCTGACAAAAAAATAATCATAATAAATCAATAGATTAAGATGTACAATAAATTTAGCCTTATATCTCAATAGGGAGAGAGTGATTCTAGTAGAACTAGTTAAGTGGCTCCACAGGGCTCATGGCAGAATTTCTTGAAGACTTCAGAGAGTAAAAGAGTAGGTTTAACAAGCACTACTGGAAAAAATATGACGGCCTACTAAGGCTCACTCCCTACTGCTTACGCCTTGTTTACTGGGTACAGTTTTCTTCTCCTGCAATAGAGTCAACAATCTTCCTACAGACCAAAAGAAGAAAACCTGAAATATCAACAGGCCTCCCAGATAAAAAGCAGTAGGAGATGGATTTATATGTTCTGCCTCTGGGCTGGGCACTGACTTACTTTCTTACAGACCTACCCACCACCTGCAACAATGAGTGACTGGTACCATTCTGTGCCTTCCTGTCAGCTGTGGTTACCATCACTTTCTTTCTTCATTCTTCTTCCTACAGGTGGCATAACATTCAAAATACAGAACATTTACTACTCCTTAGGACAGTTTCTGACTACTGACTTTCTTGCCTGACTCATTACTGCATCTTTCTATGCTGTGATCAACTTGATCTAAATTCACTGACTTTTGATAAAAAGAGAGAACATTTGGCAATACATTTTTATATCTGGATTTTCAAATTGATATTGAGAGAAATCTTAAAAACAGGTGAAACTGTTGATTAAATATTTCAGGATAGAAAGAGATAAAATATGTTATTTAATTGTAAATTTACTCATTTTTCTATGCCCTTGACTATATTTGTTGATTTCTTCTATTATATGTATAAGGAAATAAGTACAAAAATTTGGGATACCTAATTTTAATGAGCAGCAACAGTAAACATTAAAGCCCAAATGGCTTATTTTTCAGTCAGCTCTTTTTTCATTGTAGTTGGATGGAGTTTTTAACACCTGCAATTTCATTTGCATTCTCATATCTTTTTCTACAAAAAGAGAAGGGAATGAGATTTGCCATCAAGTGTCTCACACTGGGACTGTTATACATTTAATATTTATGGCACTTTTATCTACCTTATAAAAATATCTAAAAATGTCTTTCCAAACAAAAGCAAAAGGCACTTTGTAAGAAAATAAAAAAGTAGTGCTAAAAGGTCTGTTTGGGACAGGTGGTGTAAATCAGAATAATTTCCCTAACTCCTACATTGCATCTGAGCCAGGAAGGAGGTTTTTACTGGTTTTAGTAAAGAAGTCAAGTACTTTTAAAGCAGCTAACTTGAGCAGCAAGTTGAACAATTCCAGGTTTAAATGTGTTTGGCTAGTCCTTCTCCACCTACTACATGTGGCCTGAGGGAAGGGGATGAAAAGCCATAAAACAGAGTACAGCAAATAAAACCAATAAAAGAAGCAGTATCTGTAGAATTGTATTACTCACATCTTTGGAGATCTGTAAAGCGCATGAACCACTGCTGCAGCTGGAAAGCAGCATTAAGCTGAGGCAGAGAAAGATGCCCTCTATGAAGAGAAGCAGAATAAGTTTTGATCGACAAGTTTATATGAAAAAAAAATTAGTTTTACTGCCATGGGTGCAGTGAAATTGTCCAGTCTTTGTCTTTTTCAGCTTTTATGAGAGAGCTATGCTATAAAATGTGTCATATGAAATCTTTATAAAACACATCTTGACATTTTATTAAAAGCTCTGGATCTGGCTTCAAAAGGAAATGTAGCCTCCTCATTCACAAAAACTTCCTCCTGGTAGCACTTATTTTATATATATTCTTTGCTCTCTTACCAGCTTTTTTATCAGCTCTCCAGTTTTCCTTTGAAAAATACAGTCCGTATGGTCAATATTTTATAAACAAACATCTTGAGAGGGAATAAAAATCTTTGTCAATGTTTTTAATCAACACTTGACCACATGTATTTCTGCTTGGTCTCTAGCGGTCATGTTTGAAAACACCTTACTAGGAAAAGCCTTGACAGATTCAAGGGAGACAAGGAGGATAAGAGTCAGAAGTACTTTTTTTACATCTGAATGAAAGGTACATTGAGATGTTCAAGTCTCTGTTTTCTCCTTTTTTTCCTTTCTCTCATTCTTTTCCCATTTTGGGGCTGAATTATTTCAAAACTAACTGACATTTTTCCTTTCACTGTCATAGTACTGTCCCCTTGGCATTATGGAAGATTGATGTCAGCCAAAAAAAAAAGAAACCCACACTCATTAAGAGGTGAAAGGAGACCTGCATGGTGCCAGGCTGTACCGCATCTGTCTAGCATGAGGTTGCTGTACAATGCTCTGTAGCATCTGGCACTGGCCACTCTGAAAAAGGATGGTGGATTAGATGGATCATGGGTGTAATTCACTTTGACAAGATCTATGTTCCTGTGACTCAAGGAACATAATCCAATTATTCAAAGGAGTGGGCACACCACATAAAAAAACACAGACTCTTGTGTTAAGTTTTCATTTGAAGCAATATAAATGCAATACGTGTTGTGTTTAAAGTCTCTGTTGATGAGACGTGTTTGTTCCAATCTTATTTAAACATTTGTTTTAAGCATGAATTTGTGTGTGTTTCTTTTAGGATTTTTACTAATGTGGTAGAATGGCTGCCCCCCAGACATATATTATAATGTTTGATGGCCAACAATTTTAATGACAAAGTTATATTAAAGAAGAAAACATAGAAGTAAAAATTAAACTTCTGCATTGTCCTGATATTTTTAAAGAAATCTATCTCTCTACGCACCTAACTCTAAAGTACAGTGGAGAATCCTTGTTGTTAAGTTAGATGTACAAAAAATCTTTTTGTTTCATGTCCCTTCAGTTTTTCCTTTATATTTTTTTTTTTAGTTTGTTTGTTTGGTGGCTTCATTTTTATTTGTTGGGGTTTTTTTTAATGTACATATTTATTTAGGTTGCAGGATGACCTAAGTTACTGCCTTAGTTAATGAAGAAATATCTTTGACCATTGAGTGGATTCTCTGTGATCTAACAAGACATGCAGCTCAATTACAGTTTTTCATGCAGTTGGGAAACAGAGAGGAGAGTGTGTGGATTCCTGCCTGACTGCAAACTGTGACCTCAGAGAAAGCCCCTGAGAAGCTCTGTTCTCCTTAAACCTCAAGAAATATCCAACTAAATTATCAAATACATATGGAGTGGGCAAACAAGTTATTGAGAGAAGCTGGTGCAAGGTCAGGAAAAGGAAGAAGGAAGGATAACAAACAATGAGTGCATCCACTAGTTTTCCTAAGAAAATGAAGTTAATAGTGAAGCTGTAATCACTGTGGCTCATTAGATCATCAGCTAGTTTAATCCTTGCAATTTTTCTAACCACTTTAACCCAGCTGAGAATTGGCCCTTGACTTTAGTGTCACTGGCTTTTTTTCTTATGCTCTGTGAATGATTTGTGATTTTAGAGGCATAGAGTGGCAGACACTCATAATTACGCCTGCATACAGCTCAAATTAATTTGTATATCTCTTTTCCACAAATTAAAAAGCTCTATACACAGCAATCAGCTCATTCTTCTGTGCGTTTTGTGCATCAGCTTTCTGTGCTGTGTTCTTCTTTCCCATACACTGCTGCTCCAGTCCTGCTTTCTCCAGGTTCATTGAAACAAAGGAATTTGTCTTCTACATCCTCAAATACCACCTTAAACTCACCTTTGTCAGAATGTTGATAAGCTGGTAGTCAAGTAATAATGCTCATAACAAAGGCTGATTTGAGACTTTATAGATATTTTAGCAGTAAAATATGCATGATTAAATTGTGCTGTCAAAAAGGATATGCCGGCTTGGAGTGGTGTATTTCTCACTTCTGAGATGTCCATTTTGTGGTTATCACAAGTAATCACAAATAGATATATAACAGCAGCACTGAGAGAAAAGGATATACTGTTATTTAAAAGGATCTATCATATATTCCCCTCTGCACAGGGAAAAAAATTTAACTTAAACAGAAAATCAACAACTTGTTTCTGAATATCCCACATGAGCCATTTACCTAGCCAGGTATACAGTTTATTACTGGCAGTCTCTGGGCCACAACTCTTTTGATTGCAGTCCCAGCAGTAATATCTAGTAGTAGGGTGTTATGCATTTTTTTCTAATGAATAACTAAGACAGGAATCAAAACTCAATCTCATGAGCCGCATTTCCTCTTGAAACATTCTGAACCCGTTTTAGAGCATCCTTACATTGCAACACATAGTGTAAGATGCCTACCTAGTGAGACAAACCTAGCACTGTAAGTGGGGTATTGCCTTCACATTTTAGATTGTTACTGCTTTCAACAGACGCTGGTGTAAATCACTCAGAAAACATCTATAGCATTGACTGTTCACTGCCTAAGTTCTTAGGAACAATGCACAATTGGTACTGCAGTAACAGAAAGAGCTGAGCTACAACTGATCCAAGCATCTTTTGGAGACCTACAGAAAGTCACCTAAACAAAACCAGTAATTTACCTACAATGGCACCACCACAATAATAACATTCTCACTGTTACAGTTATTGCCCCACCTGCTTGATGTCATTCTTATGTACAGAACAGGAAATTGGGATATAAGAATACGATTCCTAAGTAAAAAAAAAAAAAAAGTTGGAGTCTTCTATTAAACTTACACCTAGTCTTCCTCAAAAACCTGGTACTTAGTGACTTTTCAAAGATACTGTTCATGCAAACTTTGCATTGATTTGCATCTCAAATTTATTTTCATTGATAAGGTTGCATTGGACCCATTGGTCAGAAAAAGCTTGTTAGCTTTGCAGTAAAGATTCAAAAAGTTGATTCATAAGAAACAAATCAAGCATAACACAATTAATTGATCCCATTCTTTCTTCCCTGCCTCCTTTTGCAATTGTTTTATCTGAACAAGTTGACATCATATCTGCTGGATGCTCATTTTCTAAGAAAACCTTGGCTTAGGAAGTGATAACCCTACTTCATCCTACATGCTTTGGCCTCCGCTCCTTTGCTTTTACACCTGTGTATCTAATAGTAGAACTTATCTTCTTTCAGCCCTCAATCTCATGCTGATCTGTTCCTCACTACAGAAGTCAATTATTTCTTGACAGACACCTGTCATCATTTTGTACTAATAGTTCTCTAGATATGACATATGACAAAAAAGACACATGAATAACTGAAAATTTTGAACATGGATTATGTGTTATTTGGCCTTCCTGTAATCTATCCCTTTTTACTGGCAATAAAGTATTTTGATTACATTATAATATTGATAGCTTGAATTTCATCATGGTCAGTAAAAAATGCAGGTGTAACAGGAGACATACTAGACAGAAAAGAAGTCTCCTGCATATCTGCTATGCTCATATCCACAGGTTTCCATTAAAAGTGTTGTTTGTGGGAACCCTTCTCATCAGATTCATGCAGGGAAGCATAGATAGACATGAATGCCAGCTAACATGTACACATACACACCAGAGGCAATAGTGCCTGTTTAATATATTGTCACCTTAGATACATTATTAAAGGTACTGTAATCTAAAAACCTATGTAGAAATACCATTTCCCTGGTTTAACACTCTGGAAAAGTCTCTAAGGGAATCCAGTCAGGAATAATCTTTGCTTATTTGTTTTAAAACTTCATTCAGTTTTCAAATCTAACTGCTGGAGGTATTCAAGGAGACTAGTCCATCATATTTCAAAATTATTATATTGCCACTATCCATTATCCTGTCATTACTGCTTTGTTATTCAGATAATAATTATTATTCCTACTGAAGAGCGTTGAACCTTCAAGACAAGGCTAATGTTATGTTTACAGTCTGAGTGCAGAAACAATGAAAGATTTCCTGATGTAGTTTCCCCTTCTCTTTCACCATGATTAATAATTACACCGTGATAAATAATTACATAATGAAAAAAAGGCTCTTCAGACAACAGCATTTTTAATTTTTTGTTGGAAAAGTTTTTTCAATGCATTACATGCACACAGCCCCAACAATTCAAAGTCAGGGCTTGACTCCTCACCCAGATTTCTGCATGCTCTGAGGGCAGTAACTTTTGCAAGAGGCAACCTCTGCTACTCAGGCATATCACTGGTGTATCTAAGGTGTATAAAAAACCCAGGCTGGTAAGAAGTTCATTCAACAGGGAACTCATCATCAAGGGGGCAAAATAAGTCAATAAAGACCCACGTTTCCCTTCTGAATGTGAGCTGTCCCTGATCTTGCACAATGCACAGGCCTCCTAACAAATCCTCCTGCTCACAGTTCTTATTCAGTTAATAACCACTCACACTTACAGAGCCCTAAGATGAACACCCATGGAGGCAGAAAGCAAAATGACTGGGAAAGAGAATTAAAATCCTAGTTGTTACAGATTGGCACTAGCTGGCACTAATAACTGAGGCTGTCACTTGGATAAGAAGGCAAAACTGCAAAGCCATTTTCCTGGGCATAATTCATAATTACATGAATGAAAATATAAACCAGGGAGACAATTCCCAGTAACTGCAGGGTGGATCATCATGGGTTTATGGATTCTATGGGATACACTTTTGATTTCCTGTACCTTTTCCCTTCCCCCTTTCCTTTCTAAAGAGCTGAGATTACAGGGTTGTAAGAGAAAAGGAAAGCAATAGAATAAGTTAAAGCAGTGTGACTAAATGAACTTGGCAGCAGTCCAGAAAAGCTGATATCAGAGTGAGGAGACAGGAGGCTCTGATGGCTGCAGGCTCTGGCAGCTAAGGTGGGTCATCTATCAGTCGAACAAGACAGTTTTAATGGATGGCACAAAAAGACTTGACTGCCAAAATTTTGTGGGTGGGATGAGGAAATGCTTGCAGCACTACTGCCCTGTTAGGTCTTTTGTTGGGCTCAGCACTAGCAGCAGAGGGCTGGGGGCAGTAGTCAGCCAGGCATGACCTTCCCTGAGGCTGCGGTCAGACACACTCAATTAATTGTCAGCAGGTGAACATGAAGAACAGGAGTCTCATAAAGTTTTGTCTGTGGTGCAGTTCCATTATTAATTTTGGCAGTAAACATCCATTTGGAGTAAAGACTAGTCCACCATAAAGCTCCTGAGAAACCTCCTCCTGTGTGCCTGGCTGTCACCTGACTGGTCACACAAGCTCAGGCTGGGCTTTCACAGTTCACCAAAAAAGCTTCAGTAACAAGCCCCACAAGGAAAAGTTGTGTCTGTCACGGAAACTTCTCAGCTCTCACAAGCACAGACTTATTTAAGTACATGCAATTTTGCAATTTTGGAATTTGAAATAACTTTATGTATTGCCTTTTGTGCTTAACAAAACATATCACCGGCATACATTCAAGTTTCAGTGAAGATATCATGCTATATCAACTTTTTTCCCTATTTGAAAGATAAATATGGTTGCAGCAATGACATTTTACTGACATTTTTATAGTAATATCTACCAAAAAAAAAACTGTTGAGCAACTATATCCCGTGGTGACCTAACTTTTGAGTTAGTAACAATTTGTATTGATGGGAGGCACACTTTTCCCTGTTTACAGTATCTGTAAACCTACTAGCACTTCTCTGTCGTACCAAATCTCAGCTATATTTACTTTTATAGGTTAGCTGTAGTCTTCTGAAGACATGGAACTAGCTCTTTTTTTTTTTTTTTTTTTTTTTTTTTTTTTTGCCCAACTATGAGAGAAGGATCATTTTACTCCTTAAACTGTTTTCCTAAAATCTTATTTGCAGCAACAATCAGTTGTTTCTATGTTATATAATTTCCATAGCTACACTGCTTACCATGAGAAACAAAGCCCTAATTGACTGAACCATGTATGGTAACCTACAAATGTTAAAGAGATAAAGTAATCTGTTGCAAACAATTTTCTGAACCAATAAATCACTTCCACTTTCAATATTCTGGGGAAGAGCATTGGCACATTGGATGTTTCCCTGTTTTTTACATGAAACACAGCCAATGAGACAGGATGGTTTTTCATAGACTTTATTTTACAAAATATTTCATTTTCAAAATGACTCCTTAGACAATGTATGTACTAATATAATCAACTTTTAAAAAACAGGTTGTGGAAACTAGGATTGTTTCTTGCTAATTACTAGCTGGAAAAGGAAGCAATATTAATATTAATTTCTCAGAGCAAAACTTCAGTCAAACTCTGAAGGGATTCATGCAATTCACATTATGCCTATATCAATTCAAGCAGAAAAAAAGGGCTTCTTACATCCCTAGGTTTCTTCTAATGTTCTTATTGGGCATCCCAGCTTTCAACTCCCAAAGTACAGAGGAAAGTTAATATGTGAGCAGGATCACCATAGTGCATGCTTTGTCCAGTTAGGAAATTAATCAACTAATTGTATAGAAAATTTATTCATTTCTGGGAGTATCAGAAGTAAAGCATTCATTTCCATTTTCCCAGTAACTTTCATGGCAATTTTTCTTGTCTGAAGGTTCAGATACTGCTTTTGCTCTTTATAAAGGAGTAGGCTGTGTATTAAGGACTAACATTAGGGAGAATGTTGCTAATGTAGCCAGCTCAAAATACGGTGCAACTGAATCTGTGATGCTGTGATTATACCTTGAATATTAAGTTGTCACAGTTTCCATCGCTGAAATCACCAAACTTATGATTTGTCTCCACAACTGCTGTTCAACCTGATGTCTTTGTGCCATTCTTTGGGCTCCCAATACATTATCTCTGTCCTGTGCTGAGATTTTTATGCTTCACAGCAGTCTCTTTTTTTCCATTTCTTTGTTTTTCCCTTATCCCTGATACCAGCCGCTAACTTGCTTTCAGCTGCATTCTCAGAGGAAAGGGGCCAGCTGCTCCTTTCTCCGTCAATCCTCTGAGCTCCTCAAACTGCTGCCAGCAGATACAGGAAGAGACATGATGATCTCCTTCAGATGTCATGAGTTGCTCCTCTGGCCCCTCTGGGCCTGGGAGGAACAGACTGTTCCTGTATTACAAGAGGTGTGCAGACGAGGATAGGGAACTTCTCATCTCAACACATATCCCCACAGGGCAAAGGACATCTCCCCTAAGCAAAGGTGACTCAGAAGGCATAATACATAGAAAATACTGTAGTCCATACCATACAGCAACAGCAAAGGAATTATATTAATTCACTCTTCAGATTAGAGTCACATTTAGATTCATGGTGAAATACTACCAAAAGAAGCTTTTGCTTTTGATGATATCCAGTGGAATCCAATATCTAAGAATAATCTGATAGATGGCAGGAGAGCCCCTTTTCCAAGCAGTCTGAAAAACTGTAATAAGGTTTGTGCAGTGTGCTTCTCACACACTGAGACTAGGATACAGAGACTTAAGGTTTGGCACCCAAGAACCTTTCACATAGCCTCTGGCAGTATTCAGTAGAAAAAACTACTCACTGCCTAAATGAAAAGCAAACAGAACAAAATTTAAAGAAGCATCGGTTTTGATAGTTCAGATTTTAAAACTAGTTTTAAGCCTCATGGGCTCCTCTCTTTTATTCATGTTGAAAATTCATGTTGAAAAAGTTGAATTATCTTGGTTGATGTGCCTCCTGTTACAATCCTTACCTCTAGGGCAGGGTTTATTCCTTAAACAAACTTTTGTGTGGAAAAAAAACCCCAAACATATATATATCAAATACCCATTAAAACTATATCCTAAAATACACAGATATTGTCTATGGCAACCATTCACATCAGCTCCATTTTATTTACTTTTTTCCTAAACTACTGCCACAACTCATTTATTTTATGAACAGAGATGTTTGAGTAGAGTACCTCCAGCCAATGCTTAGGTCAATAGCAAACTCTTTTCTCCAGACTCTGACATTTGGATTTCAAAATACCAAGACATTCAAAATTCAGCACTAATCTTCACAAACATCTGTCAGGTAACCCTTTATCCTGGTGACACATCTATCAACCTTCTGGTAAGACTACCAGAGCACTCTATTCTCTCTTTATGTTTTTAGAAATTACTTAGATGTTTCAGTCCATCTGCAAAAGACAATCTGGCTTTACCAAAGGTGTCTCATTCCCTTGCTCTACATGTAACTGTCTGTGCTGCAAGGCTCCTGGTAGCTCATTTTTCAAGCCTGTATTCCTGCCTGTGCTTAAATGGGGTTCTTGACCATGAAGGTGTGATAAAGAGTGCAGAGACTGTCTTTTAGAGTGAGATTGTTAATCTCTGACAATATTTTTCAGGGACAGGGTGAAGCTGGGTTTAGGCGTAGAGCAAAGAGTGTGTAGGCTGCCAGGGAAGATGAGGAAAAGGGTGCAATATGTGTGGGGAGGACAGAGCTTCTGCCTGCCCAGCCTCTGCAGCTCACTGAGGAAACAGCAGGAGAGGCACATGAACATCACTATGCCAATACCCTCCTGAGCTGCCCTTCTATGGAGGGCTCGGCAGCAGTCAGCTCATAGAAGTTTTCAGCACAAGGAATAGCTAAATATTAGAAAATTATTAGGCAAAGAGAGGAGAACAATGAAACAACACACGGACAAAGCAGCTAAATAATATTTACTACATAATGTGGAAGAGTACTCCTCTGGCTTCTCTCCCTGTGAAGATCAGTAATGAAGCAAAGACAGGAAAGACATCAAAATACCTTCAACATCGTTTTTTTACCAAAATCTTCCCTTCCTCTTACCTACTGTACATTAAATGAGTTCCCTAAAGACCTAAGTGAAAAAGAATAAAGAGATAACTGTGGACAAGCATGTGGGCAGAACTATTATTGATATTTCATAAGGGCAAATGGAGACTCAAGAGTAAAGATCCTTTGTTTATTGGTTTTCAGGGGATGAAAAAATCTAACAGTCTGAGCCAGAACAAGCTTTATATTATTTTGCTCTGCTTTGAGCAATGCCACCTCAGTGGTTCTGTGGAATTCTAGAGGTTTCATCTCAGGAAAAGTGCAATCACTGTGCAGGTCTATGCACACACACCCTCACAAGCATGTCTACGTGTACATCTAGTGTATCCACAGGTGCCACCAGAGTGCTGGTAACTGAACACATATAAAACCCTAAGGGTTTGCAACCTAAGTAGACAAGATAAAGAATTAAGAGGATGACATCTCCCTTGGCAAATTCACACAGCTGAAATTAAAGGGAAGCTAGAAGCCCAGTAGGAAGAAGTACCTTGTATGTTTGACCTCTTCTCATTCTCCTGTAATTCATTGAGGAATGAATTGTCCTTTAAAGACAGGATGAAGAATACATGGGCCTTTGGTTTGATCTGCTACAGCCATTCCCTTCAAGTGTTTTAATTTCACTTTTTGTCTCTGTTTCTGAGACTGTCTGGCTCTTTACTGCTAAGTGATAAAATCTAACAAATTAGAAAATGCTGAAGCAACCTGTCCTCTCTTAATGCTTTAATTCAGGCAACTGCATTTGGAAGTTTTGACCTCAAGTGTCCATATTGGTAGACTGTTGGTTAGAATTCAAATTGCCAGTGCATAAAAGGCAGTGTGGTTTATGGGGCAGCTGACACATCAGAAACAGCATCTGATATGCACCTTGTAACACACTTCACACTGCTTTCTAATGTTCAGCATGCCCTTCAGCTGAATACCAAGATCAGAATTAATACATGATCTGAGGTTGGTAGTAGCTGAGTCCTTAGTAGTAGCTGGAGAGTCAGGTTTTATGGAATCATTGCAGGCTGCCTGAAAGGACAAAAGAAACAACCTCAGGCTGTGTCAGAGGAGGTTCAGATTGGACATAAGGAAGAATTTCTTCAATGAAGGGGTTGTCAAGGATTGGAACGGTGGTAAAGTCACCATCTCTAGAAGTACCCAGCAAACAAATGGACATGGGTCTTTGTGCTGTGGTCTAGTTTATATGGTGGTGTTTGAGTCCAAAAGTTGGACTCAGTGATCTTGGAGATCTTTTCCAACCTTTACAATTCTATGATTCTGAAGGCAGTTCCCCTACCTACAAGTAACTGCTTTTTCACTTTGTAATTCACCTTTTTCCCTCATTGCTGTCTGACTTCGTAGTTGTCTCACCCTTTAGTTTCTGCTAGAATTTCTTATCACAAGTTACATATTTCAAATAACAAGTGACCTGATAGCAAGTGATAGCAAGATATCAACCTATCACAAGTTACATATTTCAAATAACAAGTGACCTGATAGAAGTGATAGCAAGATATCAACCTTCACTGTTCCTGTCCTCCGCTGCCTTTGATGGTGAGGAATATTTTGTCACAGATAACAGTGGAGCACTTTGGTTCACTGCAGATGCCACTTCTGCTCTGAACAGGTCCCACCACTTTTTCTTATCCCACCCTAACTCCTTGTGGCTGGACTAACACATAATGCTTTTCATCTCAAACAACTCTGTTTCAGAACAATAATAACACTGCCTTCACACTAACAGAAACCCCTCTGTTAAGCCAAAGAGAATATAAGTAACTGTGGGGTTAGGTGTGAGTTTTTAATTTTTTTTTTCCCAAAGATTTCTAGTTGCTATTCTTTTCATTTGTTTTCTAGTGGAACTTCCTGGGGATAAACTGAGATGTAAGGCATGGTCTGGGGGATGAAGTACTGGAGGCAAGGCAGCACACCTATCTACTCAGTGCTAGATGAGCACAATATTAGGACAATAAGATTAAATAATTTGAGTGAGTCAAATAACCTTTCCTCATTTGCAAGAAGCAGCTTTGTTCCCATGATTCAGTTTATTGCTCAGTAAAGGTTGTGAAGCTCATTTGCTGTGGTTTTTACACCAGAAATTAATAAATGAGGCCAGAGTGTTCTGAATATACTTGGTGACCCACTGGTAAGCAATTTTAGCTACCTGCCTACTATTTGAATGAAGGCTTGCATGACTGAAGCCTTTCAGCAACATGGTAAGGAATGATACATAAAGCCACTCAAGAGTGTCAATCACGCCTTCCAACAGCTTGTTCCACAGATAGTTGTGTGTCCTTCAGCACCTCCATCTTCTCAAAAAAATCCTCTATAGCAAGACACTGCTGAAGCATAGAGCTGACTTCTGCTGAGAGGGGGAGAGAGGGTTGTTGTTTAGTTTTGGTTTATTTTATATATGAAACATGACTGCAAACAGGGAGAAAATGCGCATATTAAACTCAATGTATGAATCCAATATGACTTACCTGAACAATATAAAAAAAAATTAGAAGGAACAAAGCTTTTCAAACAAGATGCTGTCCTGTCTTCACTGTCTTGTCAGAACATAGAAAATGACAAAACTTTTGGAAGCATGTCTTTTTTAGCCAGTTTTTACGCAGAGATTTATCCAACCTCCGCATATATTTCCTAAGACCCCTGGCATCTGGAGTATCCAATCTATGGTGTCACTGCCCTCTGGCCATATGTGCAGGTGTCCCTCACAAGGAAAGAAAGCAATGTGGGAGATACAGAGAGGTGCTCATGCAGGTCTTTCCCCTGTACAAAGCTGGGGTCCAGCAGTCCTGAATCTCTTCCCTCGTTAGATGCAGCTATTTTTAGAGGGCTGTGATGAAGAGAAGGGATTTGACCATGTCTGAGGAGGTTTGACAAGCTGTAATTGCTTTCTAATCTCTTAACAATACATGCTTGAAATTATGCATAGGCTTAAGTGATTTTCTGAACTTGGGCTACTGTGGAAAATCAAGCAAATGGTTTGGAAGGATGTCTTCATAGATGAGGATATTTAATGTGTAAGGTTAGAATAATCAGGCAGTGATAGATGCCTCAAGTTCTAGTGTACATTTACCTCTGTTTCTTACTGTTCCCCATTTAAATTTTAAGAAAATGTTTTCATAGTTTCAGGGTTCTTTTCCCCCAGACAGCTTCTCCTGTAAGTGATACCAGAAAACCCTACCATGACATGCATATGCTACAGTGCTACAAATCTTTTGTCTTCCTTTCTCTGGGTTACCAGAATGGTCTTTTATTTTCAGTAATGCTGTAGGCTCTTTCAGATGATGATAATGTAAATTGATATATACCCTGAAAGGATAAATAAGGATACTGACACATAGCAGCTGATTGACAGGAACTGTTTAAGTGCTGTCATATGGCTGGCATGTCACCTAGTGATCAAATTCTTCTCCTGCCAGTAAAAATTACTTTGATGCCTCATGTGGACTTTAGCCTCTCTATAGCACCACAGCTCCATTCACAGAATTTACGATGAATACCACGCGTTTAAAGAGATTGGACAAAGAAATCTCCTGTGCTAGGTTGGTTCCTGCTCCATATTCTTATCAGTTCTGCCTGCAGAATGACACACACCTCTACTGGCCCACAGACACATTCAGCAATTTATATGGAAACATGCAAAGAGTGAGGTCGGTTGGGCATATCATAGCAGTACATGGGTCCTTCCAAATCTTTTTATTGGCACAGGATACCCAGAAGATACCCTTTTAGAGACAATTTTTATAATTTGAAATCATGACTAAATACATAACCATGACAAGACGTTAGTCTGCTGAAGGTATTTAGAGAAACTTCTGTACAGTATCATCATAGCTCAACCTAGAAGTTCAAGGAAGAAGCAACTGAAATTTCATCTCTGTTAAAACAGCTTTCTAGAGCTCAAATTACTACAAATGCAATTATTTTGAATTCATTGAATTGTAGGATTATAATCCATTGTAGGATTATAATCCTACAATTATAATTATAAATGGAATGGTCTGGGTTGAAAGGGACCTTAAAGATCATCTACTTCTAATTCCCTTGCCATGGGCAGGGACATTTTCCACCACACCAGGTTGCTCAAAGTCCCATCCAATTTGGTCCTGAACACTTCCAGAGACGAGGTATTAGTGGTCACTCTGGTCAACCTGTTCCGATGTCTCACCATCCTCATGGTAAAGAGTTTCTTCCTAAAATCTAAACCTACCCTCTTTCAGTTTAAAGCTATTACCCTTTGCCTATTATTTCTTGGACCAAAACTGTGACTTTTACTGAAGGATACTAAGTAGATGTTTTTCCTAAAATAATCCACACTCAAATCACTGCTATAAAAGGCTGATTTTAAGTCGGCTTTCTGATCACAACAGATATTTAAATAGCAAGTGCATACACCATCAGTCCAGGTCATCACTTCCTTCATTTAATATTGCCACATTCTGTACTACAGGATGCTCTGTGAGTTGAACAAGCTGGGGCCATGGATGCAAATTGTGCAAAGCTGCATGCCAGTACAGAAGAAAGGTGCCACCAACAAGAAGCAAGGAGCATTCCTGCTCCAAGGAGAGCGTGCACTCCGGCATGGACTTGGTATGCCAGACCTGGGGAGTTGTACCCTCCCTTCCTCTTTGTGCCACACAAGACAAAAATGCAGGGCTGGGGAAGGCAGCATTCTGAAGCCATTGATGGAAGGAAGGAGGGAAGGCACAGATGTGGTGGCTCCTCTTTGCATATTGGAAAAAGAAAGCAGTGCTGATCAGCACACACAATGTCTGGATATCTAAGTTTTGATGACACCAAGGAAAAAAGAGTATAGGAGAGAAATGTCCAACTCAGGACTACAGAGAAAGGCATAAAGAATTTTAGCAATGGAAGGTAAGGCATCAGCATGTACTGCACAGACCAGAGGCAGATTTAGCAGACAGCAGACTGCAGAGCTGACATTTTATTACTGTCTATTTCTGCTCACGGTGGAAATACAATATAGTAATCAGCGAATTTTTAATCTTGCCTGCTTATTAACTTTCCATCTAATTACATGATACAAAACTTGAAATTAACAGAACATTTATGTATTACAAATTTGTTTATTCAAGGTTCCTTACAGCAAGCAGCAAAGGAATTACTCAAAAAATTGAAGTGAAACATTGATTAAGAAATCCTTAGGAAATAATGTCATTACTCGAGGGAACAAAATCCACTTCAGGGAAGCTCTGAAGATCTGGCAGTCATTAGATTTGTTAAAATCTGACTTAAATTCAATAAAGATTTTGTGAAATGAACACACCTGTTCTGGAGTAGCTGAATGCTCACAGGAAACCTTGAAAAACATACAGCTTAGAAGAAGCTATGCCAAATGATCTATATTTTATCTTTCTTCCATTTTGACACATTGATATAAAAATCAACATCTTTTCTTCTCAGAAGTTCATCTGTCTCTTCTCATGATGATTGCCCAGATGAAGTCATACTTCTGAGGATGACAGTCATTTTACTAGAACTACATTTGATGCTGCAAATAACTGGGAATTAGTCACAGATGCTGATGGACTCTTAAGAAGCCAAGTGTTTTCATGGAGAGGCTCCCCTGTGATGAAACCATAACAATAAAAGATCCAACACTACTGGCACACTGAATGATTATGACATAAAGAAGAGTACTTTGTGACGTTTTCCTGGAGACATCCAATTTCCATCTTGTACGTCATACACGACTCAGAAATAGAGTGTTTTGAAAAGAATGCATAAGAAAATAGAGGAAAATACGTTGCTAGGAAAAATCCACTTATAAAATCCTGCTTTTGATACAGTGCTTCAACATATTAAATACATGAAAAATAAATAATAGAAGAAAATGAAGAACAAAATATTATTTTGAATAATTTGAACAAAGAACAGAAAACCTGTGATCTTTTCTTTCTAAATGTGTTGAGAACATTTGTCCTATTCCTAACAAAAGGTAGAGAATGAGATTAAAGCACTTGAACAACTGCCTTTTAGGAAAACAACCTTTGGTGGTCAGCATCTTGTAATCCCTCCCCATCCCAGCTATTTGAGGATGATTTCCCTTCTTACCATGCAGGCCACCAGCCCATTGCCAATCCCTTTCTGTTTTATCTGAGTCTTCCCCCATTTCAGAAACCGAGTGCAAAGCAAGTCTAGCCCACCAAGTTAGCCAGCCTGGTCCTCATTGCACACAAGTATCCTCTGCTTTCCTGGCAAAATAGCTGAGCAGTCTTCACATGAAAGGATTTCCTCCACTTTGCTCATAACTTCTTCAACATCCTCTTCCCCTGCCCAAGCCTAATACTGTAGGCTTTCTCAGCACAACCAGCCTGATACCAGGGCTCTTCAGGGTGATTTGTAACCCTGTGGTGTCAGGAATTCTGCCCCCCCAAAATGCCACTCCTAATTACCTCTCCTCTCATCTGGTTCTACTTGAAAAAAAAAATTTCTTCTGAAATACATTACTCACAGGAATAAAGGTCACACGATCAGGCCAAAGCCACGTGGTCAGCAAAAAAGTGAGATGTTTTGTACAGCATCAGGGTTACAGTCCTTCTCAGAAACAATAATAACTACTTTACAGAGAAATAGATGTTCTCCTTCCCTAGTTGAGGCAGTAGATAAGCTCTATTGATGTCAAAGCAGAAAATGTGCTTTGAAATTTTGAGAAGTATTTTCACAGCAGTTTTCACAAATTGATCTCCTTCTCTAAAGTACTGCAGAGTGTTGAGATCATTGCTGTTGAGCAGAAAGAGTTAAGTGTAGCAGCACTACAGAGGCCTCATTGTATGCTGACAATGATGTTTTGACTTCAGTGCTCTCTTCAGACTGTGGACAAATACTGAGTTGTCTGCCTGTCTGCTCTCTGCTGAAAGTTCTTCTGAGGTTTGCAAATACAAAGAGTCTATACCCACTCCAAGAAAAATCACCATTGACTTCCACAGGCATAAGAGAAGCCTTTATAAAAAGATCATATTAGAAGATACAAAAAACCACTTTTTATGAAATATCACCCATATTTTTGAAAGCTATACAGTTATTCCATAATCCAAATATGTTTAACAACAGGAGTAAGAACTATCTCATCTTACAAAACAACTCCTCTCTTCAATTTTTGAAGTGCAGAGCTAAGTACCTAGTGGTATCTCTGACGATAAATGACAAACCGAATCGAAATTTTGACCAGCAGGATGCACTCATTTTACAACTACAGGCCTCTTTTGAGCACACTGGTTCATCTGAACAGGTAGATATCATATATTAGAAGCTAAACTTAGACCAGCAATTTAATGCATGGCATAAAATATAGAGATTGTTTCACCACCGCAGATGAGTGGGAGCATTAGCACACTGATCAAATTATCCCAAATTTGTAGTCCTTATTAAATAGTCCTTAAACTCAGTCTGATATGGAAGAGATCTCTTCCATCAACGAATATGCTGCAAAGTACTCCTGCCATATGCCTGCTGACCCAAATGAAGTCAGGGATTTTCACACTCCCAACTCAGTGCAACTACTAGGTGGCATGTAAGAGCCAGCTCTCTTGACTTGCAGTCATCCCTGTGATGTGGAGATCCCTGCCAATCCAGGGAAACTTCAGTGCTGGGCCTCTTCATCTCTTTATGTGAGAAGCCTGAGAGGCCTCAAATCTGGCACATTACCCAGCAAAAAGTACAGTGCTTACGACACCATTTTAAGGTTCTGTACATGAAAGAACAAAATCTGTTCCTCATGTAAATGTGATAATAAACAGCTTTTACAAAGTATATCCAGGATGACTGGTAAAAGATGGAAGTGTGCTTCCATAACCCTTCACTCATGTTGTAACTGGTTTTACTTTACTACTGCCCTTTTTTTCAATAGTAGAAAAATCTCACTCTGAGTTTTAGTTATCCCACTATCCCTGCTAGAAACAGGAGCATATTTGGTCTGGTAATTCATTTCTGAAGCTGCTATGGGATAGCCATAGCAGGGATTAGTAGAGCTACTGTTTTGCCTGACCATGCCATAACAGAAATTGTTCTTCTGGCAGAAGAAGCCTCAGAGGACAAAATAATGCAAGATCTCAAATACATTCTAGTCAGTTTTTCTGCCTCTGTATCTTTAAGAGATGGCAAGAAGAAAATATAAATTCAGTTTAAAGAAGGAGGAGGCCCACTCAAGTCATCCATGGGTGGTTGTTTTTACCCTATCCACCCTACAGGAACAGGAACACCACTGAATAATTCTTTGACATGTTGTGACAGTATGGGAGGCAACTCAAAGTACTGAAATTGCACGCTGCCAATAGACTGTGAGCACAAGGAAGGCTTATAAGGAATTTTTTAACCCATTTTTGCTACATCAATGCCTCCTTTGGCTTCTGGCAGTTGGATCTTGCAAGAAAGAAAAAATAACAAGTTGTGAAAGATATTAGAAGTGAACAGAGGCAACAAGGGGGAGTGAGATAGAGCTTCCTATGGAGGGAGACAGGGTGGACTTGAGGGTCATCTTAGCTGAATTAAATCACACCAGCAGATGTACTCATACCTGCTGTCAACTCCACTGAGAAGATACAGACGTAAAAGATAAACCCAAATTATCTTTTATCAGGTTATATTGCATAGTTGAGAGGTGGCATTAGGATGATTGGAGGCTTCTCAGAGCACCACAACCCAGTGATAAAGTAGAACATTGCAAATGCAGCAAGCAGAATCGTTCTCTCATCTGAATCTAATGAATTCACTAATCACGTTGCTGCAATTTTCTCTCAAGATATTGGTAAAATGAGTGGGTACCTCGGGAGCCAGTACTGCTTGTGGAATCCAGAACTTCTGCTGTTTGTTTATTGGTGTGCGTGGGAAAGTGGTTTCCCTGGATGTATTTATATGCTGGCTTTAAATACTTATATTTACTTGGGGACTGTAAATACTGTTATAAGTGGTAAATTGTCATTAGGTCATCTTGCTGATGCATCCCAGATTAAAGCTAATGCCCTTCAGGTGGGTGCTATTATATTAGCCTACCACCACCTGACAGGTATCTTCTAATCAAAACTGTATTGTTTTCCCTGTTTAGATCAACTTTAGTTCCTTCTGGGTGGAAAGGTAATCCCATGAGTAGTCCAAGTATTTTCAGATGTGTGGGGTTGTACAGGCCAGAAACAAGCGGGAAATTACTTGCCCCACTTAATTATAACTACAATTTGTATTTGAGTAGGACTTTTATTAGGTGGTGAAACTTTGTGCTTTGCACTTTTTCTTTGCATACACAAAATTTAAATTGCCAATTTGATGCTGCAACAGAGCAAGTGGTGTCAATTTTCTAGGCCTTTTGGGGGTTAAAATCTTCTTTAACAATGTCAACAATTCTGTTCATAAAATGGCTAAATTTCCTCCAATGCCCAAATAAGTGGCTGCTCAATAATGCCAGGGTGATTTAGGACTGGCTAAACAGGAACTCAGAGTCAAAGATATTGCACTTACAGTTTACCACAGTAAAAAGTGGATTGGTTAGGAAACAAAGCACCTGGGCATAGGTGAATTTTTAATTTCTTTTCAATTGGGCTCTGATATTTCTTTGTATTAGAAGAGACTGAAATGCTGAAATGTACTTTCTTTGCAACCCATTTTGTGTGTGATGGGGCCCAAGAGTTTGTACAGAGTAAAGGAGTGTCTGTATTTCCATTTGTGAGCAACAAGAGTTTCTTACCTCTGTATCTTAGATGTTTTACCAAGTACTGTCAAAGAAAAATTACCTTTTATTATATGAGGTATTCCCTCATCTCTAGTAGGCAGACAAATATTCTGATTTATTTTCTCAATAATTGTCTAACCTAGGCAAACCACATAGGAATATTGTAGTATGAGACACTCTTCAGACAAAAGAAACCAGCATTTTGACAGTTAGTTAGTTGACAGATGTCAATTTTAGACAAAACTATCACACATTATCCCAAGAGAGTGAAATTATTACAGAGAGAGAACTCAGAATAAAAATCAGTTCTCCAAAGAAAAAGGAGTTAGAAGCAGCTGAAATGGAAATGGAGGATCCATGCAAGCAATATAACCAGTCTTCCAACCTTCGAAACAGACCTGACATACCACTCCAGAACAACATTAATAAAACCACCTAATATGTCTTCTTTGGTCAAAGCCTTTCCTCCCAAAAAATGCATAAAAATAAAAGAAATTTCGTAACTCTTTGAGCTGACACTAAGATGTTCACAGCATTCAAGCAAAAGGGAATAGCTGACTATATTGGAAAACTGGTATTTTAATTTTTTTTAATATATATCTACATGCACGTACATATCCCTACAACTGTTGACAGTCCAAGTGTGTGCATGAACATGCTTAAAGCAGATTGGTGAAAACTTTTGACCTGTCAAGTGCATGAAGGATGTCAACCCATCTTCAATACAAAGTGCTAATTTTTTAGATATTATTCCTGAAATTTAACTCAGAGGAAATATTTTCATTAACTGAAACTGGAGGTATTTTTCATATATTTTATTAGGGTCTATTCTGTTACTATGTTTTGCTTGATGCAGCCCCTCAAAGTTTGCTGTGTTGCATCTTGGTAACTTATACCACTGAGCTATTGTTGTCTCTTGTTGTTTTGTTAGACTGACTAATAATAAAGTAACACAATTTATAAAACACCAGAAAATTATCTTCAGAAAACCTGAAAATAAATCATCACTTCTCTACACCATTCCCAAACATGTAAGCAGGTAAAGAAAACAATTAATAATGGAAGTAATGAATCTTCAAAATAGCTCTTTCAAGTCAAGTGAAAATGAAACATATTGCAGGAGTACTGCACAAGATCATCTCATTTTTCCTATCCCTAGACAACACAGCCCTGAGATAGAAACACTGAGAAGCTTGGATTAAGGTAGCCCTCTTAAGGCCTGCAGAAGGATTTTATGTTGGTATTTCTGAAGTGAGATCTGTTGCACACAGTTACTACACAGCAGAGATTTTGCAAACTGAGGCAGTCTTCTTCCAAATAACATCCCAGTATGGCCCAGATTGTTGGCCTCCTCCTTCTCTGAATTTTTAGAATCTAGCTCACAGAAAAGACAAGCTGTTGATGGTATATTTGGAAATCTCTTGACTGAAAGCATAGACTTTTCCTCTTTTTTATTCCCCATTCAGATGGTTGGTAACAGGGAAATAGCTGTCTCATTTCTTCAAGGTCCCTCAGAAACTGGTCCAGCATGAAACAAAAGTGAATGGCCCCATTATGCTAAGGGATCATAATTTTAAAAATACCGGGGATGCTTTGCTTATCCAGTAATTGCAAATTCAATTTTAGTACACTGAATGTCAACAGGCTTCGAGGAGCAAGCACATTGCAAGCTGGAGTTTGCCAAGTTCAAGACAATCACAAGTGCTCTTTATTTCTCTGGTCACTCAATAATATTAGACTTCATTAAAAGGAAGGATTGAATTGCAGAAACTGAGCCCTAGAGATAGTATCCACTTACAAATATACAGAAAAACTAAAATTGCAAACTACCAAGGCAGATTTTAAACTGCCACCAAATACAGAAAACCTGGTATTCTCATTTAATATGGCCTTTCTATTTGTGCTGTTTACAGGATGTCAAACACAGAGAGAAAGAGTAAAATTAGTAATCGAAAGAAGGATAGTAAAATCAGAATTTGCAATAACATTGTGTTTATAGCCTTGAATCCATTGATCATGGAATTACTTGGGTTGAAAAGACCTTAAAGGCCATCTAGTTCCAAGCCCCCTGCCACAGGCAGGGGCACCTTCCACTAGGCCAGGTTGCTCAAAACCCTGTCCAACTTGTCCTTGAATGCCCCCAGGGATGGGGATCCACAACTTCTCTGAGGAGCCCGTTCCAGGGCCTCACCACCCTCACAGTAAAGATTTTCTTCCTAAGATCTGATCCAAAGCTACTCACTGTCAGTTTAAAGAATTCTTCTCTTCCCTGTCCCTTTGTCCCCTTGTAAAAAGTCCCCCCTCCAACTCTCACAGGCCCCCTTTAGGTACTGAGAGGTGCTCCAAGGTCTTCCCAGAGCCTTCCCTTCTCCAGGCTGAACAACCCCAGTTCTCTCCATCTTTCACAAGAGAGGTGTTGTTGCCCTCTGATTGTCTTCATGGCCCTGCTTTGGACTCAGCAAAGCAGGTCCACGTCCCTCTTGTGTTGAGGGCCCCAGAGCTGAAGGCCTGTATTTTACTGTTAAAAGAATAGTATAACTTCAATTTCATTTTGCAGAGGACTGAACCTTTTCACCTAAGCATCTCAGGGTGAAACTCCACCCCACAGTAGTTGAAATGCTGCTATGAAATCCCACTGGTACCAAGCACACCAACACTCTCTGGTAGAACTAAAATGGGAACAAAAATGTAAAGAAAGCTCACAGCCCTGTGCTGCACCTGAGGTATGCAGTCACCCTCACTGCTCAAAAAGAACCATGCTTGCCCCACCAGAGACATAAATACACCCACTGCTCTCATATTTCGAAACATGCATATTAACTTATGTCTAAATCCCCCAGTCATATGCAACCTATTTCCCCTTTTTCCTATCTTTAATTCTGAACATGGAACAGTATTTCATGCCTTTTTCTTTAAATGACAAACTTGCCATTAATTTATAAAAAAATGTGTGGTCCACTGATTTTAGTGAAAGCAAAACAATGCACCTGGAATGGAGAAAACATCTAGACTAAAGATGATTAACTATTCATATTCGTCTCTGCCTTTTAATAGACATTCTCTCTCCCAAGAGATCAGGGATCAAGCTCTACTTAGATATTTCATCCTTGCCTTTGGCATTAAAACCCTACCCCCTTCAAGCACTGTCTTAGTAATGTTCTTTCTATTCTAAGGAATAGAAATAACAATGAAATGAATGATTAGACATGTTATATATGGCATTCAGTGATGGGAAAGAATGAGATGGTAAAAAAGCTGTATTATATTTATACTGCTTCCTTATGCTTACTTTTTTGTTCCAAGAATAAGATGCTTTCTCTTTTACATTCTGATTGTGCTTTGTGGCAATCATTATTCAGGGAAGGAAGCATTTTAATGACTTTAAAATTAATTTAGTAGTCTCAGCCTAGCTCCCAGTGAACACGTGTCCACATAAAAAAAAAAAAAAAAAAAAAAAAAAAAAAAAAAAAAAAAAAAAAAAAAAAAAAAAAAAAAGAAAGGCCACTAATTGGCAGACTCATTGGCATTCACAGCACACAAGCCAGGAACTCCATAGACTTTAAAGCCAGAAGTGACCATTGTGATCATCTAGTCTGACAGGTCATGGGACTTCCCTGAATTAATTACTGCTTCAAATCTCAATAGCTGTGATATACCTCAAGCCTCTTTTTTACTAAAACCTGCAATGTCAATTTTCAGGTTTCACGTAATGGAAAATCCACTACAATTCTCATTTAGGTTATTCTACAGGCTGATTGTGCTCCCTGTTAAAAAGAAAAAAGAAAAAGAAAAAAAAAAGAAAAGATAATTTAAAAAAAATCACACAGCAAATCTCAACTTTCCTTTGAATTTTTGTACTATAATCTTTAAAGTTTGTGAACATCTTACACTTTAGTTTGCTACTTGCAAATTATTTGGTAATATGAACATCAGAAGTGGAAGGGTGTTTTGTTTTTAACACTGTTGTTTAGTTGTTGAGCCATTTGTCCAGGAAATTGGAAATCTATATTCAGAGCATTCCTAAATCTCAGGATCAGGGAACCCACAGTACCCATTTCCCACAATGTCCCAATTGCTGGGCTAACCACTGCTGGAAACTGAGACTGGACTCTGGAATACTGAGTAGTCTTCCTCTTAAAGATGAGTCATTTTGTTGGTCAAGAGCACAGTGTTTTTTCTGAGGGGAAAGAGAAGACATTGGGAACCTTTGTATTTAGCCTGAAGTGTGAGGTCCTTGGTTCAGAGAGGGCATATTATACTATAGTATACAGCATATACATTACATAATATTAAACTTAATATTTGAATAGTGGAAGAACTCAAAGAAGAGATTAGAACTCTGCACAGTCCTTTCTGTCCCCATCCTCTTTGGCTGCAGAGTTCCATGATATTTTTTTGTTATGATTCAGTGTACCTTCTTTATAATTTCACCCTTGTATTTCCTGTGCCATACCTATTTACTCAGTACTACTCATGGATTTTACCTTACAGATCTAGTAGTCCAACATATTGCACCACTAATTTTTTTGTTGTTGTTGTTAAATTTTTAATGTTAGGTTGCTAATTCTTGAAAGATAGAATACAACCAGCTAACTACTGGCACTATGATATTGGAAAGCAGTTCCATCTTTTCAAGGGACATAATTAGACACAGCTAGCACTGCATATGCCAGCAATAGAATAAATGGTTTTTCCAACAGATTGAATTAATAAGGATTCACCCTAATTAAAAGCTTGATGTTTTAATGAAAATATAAAGCCTTTCTTGGGAAAGATCCCTGCTTTGATTCAAATTCAAGTCACAGCAGCAGCACAGCTCTTAAGACACCACCAGCAGAAGTGAGGCTGTTGAACACTCCAGGAGCCCTCAAGAGGACCAAGGTATGAAGCTTATAATAAGAAGGCATAGTAGTGGGTCAAGGTCTCCCAGTGAACAAATGGTGCATTTGTGCTCTAATTAAAGCACTGCTGTTTCTTTCTTTTTTCTGGTTGTTAGAGTTTATGTGTACCTGCAATATGTTAGGCTAGAAACCCTGACCTCTAGTGCTGTTTAGGGAAGTTTAGTCTAAGTAGACTAAACAATATCTTATTCTATTTGCTCAACTGAAATTTAGGAGACTTTTTTTAATGTTTTGTTTGGAGTTTTTATTTTTTTGCATAAGGTCCTCATCACCTACAAGTTCAAAGAGAAGAAAAAGAACATTGAACAGCTGGTCACTAGCACACACACTGCCTTGATGTTAAGAAACCCTTTTTTTTAATAGGTGCTTTAATTACTTAATAGCCTGGAATAAAGTTATAACCCTTTGGTTGCGGTTATGATTACTGACAACTAAAATATATAGCTCTGGCAGAGTACGTCCCTCTCCAGAAAATAAAGCCTCTGCCTGTGATGCTACCCAACACTCCACTTAATTACATTATCCTTCATTTAGATGGTGATTCTATTGCAACATCTAACAAGGAGAAGATATTGCACAGTAATGGTGAGTGGCTAGGACAGCTTCTTGATCAGGGCATTTATTGAATTACACATACTGAGGGTGCAGATGGAGAGTGAAAACTGATGCTTTCACTAGGTGATGAAATTCTGCTCTGTAGTCTTTTAAAACAGACTCTATCCAAGTAAAGATTAAAAGACGAAATAAGGAGCATAATAGATTACATGCACTGTGACATTTCTACCATGATATTTTTATTCCTAACAATATTTTGTCTCTTATTATCTTCATGACACTTCAGGATCACTTAGTTGGCCTGGCTACAGATCTACCAGTTGTCCCAATTAGGTGAAATCTTCAGTACAACAGATATTAAGTGGAGCTATTAAAATCTGCTGCTAAGACATTACAAACTGAACACAAACCACACCAGGGCATGTGTAAACGCTAACCTTTTAAAACCAAGTCCGTCTTTCTCTCCAGCAAGACAGCTATAATCCAGGATTTCACAGGGAACATGGCTCTCTGGCAGTGCCTCTGCAGATCAGGGCAGGGAGCTGGTTTGCTGTCCTGGCAGTGGAGCTGGCAGCACCTGCTTTGGAGCACTGCCGTGAGCACAGCAGGGCCATGCCAGTGCCCAGCCCCACAGCTGCCCCAGGCTCCAGGGACAGCAGGGACAGCAGCCTGGCACCATCCCATGCCCAGCATATGGAATGCCCACAAAGGAGCACCCCTGATCCCTGCTGACACAGTGTAGAGAGAGGGGTATTTGGGGTCCCACAGCAATTTCAGAAGGCCTTTAGGACTCACTTTTTTAATTAGAATATTAAGCCTGAATGGCTACAGAAGCCAAGGGATAATCCTGGATCAAAGCCAGGAAAGACAAACTGGATCAACCCCAGTACAGGCAATCAACACAATCAGCATTGTAATTATTTTAGAATAACATGGCTTTGCAAATAGAGGTGGATTTGAGTTCAGGGACTCACATGCTCAGCCTCAGTAGCTATGCTAAAGACCTTTCCTGCAGAACAGACAACACTGTCCCACCTCTGGGTCTTTTCTCTCTCACCAGCCAAGGCAGCATTTACATGCCCCAATGTGCTTTACTGTCAGATAAAGCTTCAAATATCCTGATCTCCACTTGAGAAAGAAAGCTAACCCATTCTGATGTAACTGAAAAAGATCTCTCAAAATTTTGGGGGAGAAGGAAAGGAAAGGAAAAAGAAAAGAACATTAGATTTTATGATAAAAAGGGAGAAAGTAATAAAGAGAAATAAACTCATTAGAGTAGTTGAGTCCCCCTACCAAAACATTTCTCAATATTTTGGTAGCAGTGACTTCATTTTAAAATATTTGAAGGAAAGCTGGGCAAAATCTTTAGAATAATGCAAGCAAGAATTAGCTGTTCTATGGGTTAAAGGCATCTCCTTAGCCTTAATCTTGATTCAATAAAGGAAGAAAAATTTTATATGCATTTGGTAACTTTGTTCAGTTGCACATTCACACACACACACAAAGGATCATCACCTCCAAAAGCTTTTAAACAAACACTGCACAACCTTCTGAAAGCCCCACCTGGTTACACCAGAAAAGACACATGGCATGGTGTCTCTTAACAGTCTTAGGACAAGCATTCAGGTGTGACCACTGAATTTCACTCAGCACTTGACATATATAGTCCAAGGGCCAGTTAATTGACCAAATGAAGCACTGAAGTCTAACTCCATAATTCTGCAGGAGAGGAGAATACATGGAAGTCTAACTACAATTGCTAACATCTTGCTTTGAGAGACATATAGAAATCTAGCCCAATTAAGTGGTCATTGACAGAAAAATTGTGTTTCTACTTTAAGCTCAGTTCCTGCTTCATCACTGTCCCTGTCCCCATGTAGTCATTTACACCTGTGCAAAGTGAATGGAAAGCATTACAGAGTGAGAATGAGAACAATTTATCATTCCTTTCTACACCCACAGCAGAGAGGGAGAAGCAGGCACTGAATTTATCAGGTTCAAAAGAGATTTAAAATTCAAACAAATGCTTTGGTACAATTCTTTTACAAAGGAAATTAAACACGAAATTGTAGTCTAATACATTATTATTATTTTGAATTTACCTTCAACCAGGAGATACATAATTATGCTACCCTTAGTAACCCCTACATGACTACATTTTGGATATTGTGAATGCTATGAACTCCATTGAAGTTGAATGAAGTAATACATAAACAAAATTAGCTTAAATAGCAAGAAAATTTAAATTTAATTGTCTTAAATAGCCTTTGTTTTAATTTACATATTTATGCACACAGATATATACACTCTATGAATACATTCCTCACTAAAGTTAGCACAAAATATTAGTTACAAAGGAATGGTGTTCAAATGACAGTTTCAGAAACATTTAAGTATTAGAGCAACAAGATCAGAAAGCACTGACTTGCACATAAATTCTTACATATTCCATATTGATTCAACTGTTGCAGCAAGTTTTATTTTCAAAATCTTTCTGTGACGACCAGGCTGACTTAAAGCTTAATTATATCCTTGAATAAAGTGATGCAGAGCCTTGGTTTTAAAATTATTATATAAATAATAAAAATCGACAGAACTTGGAAATCACATACTTTATGAAAACAAAATCACATTTACATGAAGAGGTAATAATACTTCAAATAGGGATGTTTCACATCAAGTATTTGAATCTCTGTTTAAAAACATAAAGAAATGTGCATTTGCAAGCTGCTAAGTACATTCACATTGGATTTACAGACTGTTTCACAAATGCTCAGTTATATCAGGTACAGGGTAACTGGAAAAGAAGCATTTTAATAATGGCATAATGCAACTATTTACTTCAGGTGTTAAATGGGCTTAGATTTATTTGCAGTTTTAATTAAGTTTTCACTTTCTGTGGAGCACTTTATACACATCAGAGAATGTATATAATAGACCTTGAATTTTTTTTTTCTGCTGAAGACACACCATTATTTGAGAACCAAAAAGAATAGCAATAATACAGCAGGATTTAAATCTGCCTTCTAGCTTTCTTTAAAAACAAAAGGAAAAACAATAGCCTTCTGCAAAACACTTTTTATGGATGGCAGCCAATTTTTACTAATTAATTCAAATGGCCATCTCTGAGGGAGAAACATTTGGCAGAATTTAATGTACATTATTCTTAAACTATGTCAAAAGTGTCTAAATTAGGTGCTTTGCAGATTACCATAAATGCAAATCTGAAATACAGCTAGTAAGGAAAACATTTCCAATATGATTATTATGCCTAAGACACCACAAAAGCCTGCCAAACAAATCAAAGTGGCATGATTCTTCATATACAATATGAAAAATAAGATTTTTCTTAGCCTTGGCTATTTGGGTTAGATTGTATAACCATTTTCTTACCAAAAATGCAGCACTAGATAAAACTAGAGCTTAGCAGAAAGCAAAAATGAGAATGTTCATAAAGAGAAGCTTATAAACTCTTTATACACATATGAGAGAACACATGAACATGTTTTAAAATTTAAAATTTAAAAATTAACATAGTCTATCTGGATTCTTCACCCAACTACACTGCACTGTTTGTCTATCAAATATATTAAGAATCCATGTGTGTGCGCACAATCTGATCTCACAATTCTTCTGTAAGGTAAGGAAGCATAAATCAGTTTTACAGATCTCTGAGTTGCAGAGAAAAGGTGCAAAATACTGAAGGTTGCAAAGGTTATATGTGGAGAAGTTAAGATGTCAACCAAAATCCAGTTTTAACAATCTCAGTGCTCACAGAGTAGGGGAACAAAATTCATTAACCATGCTCCAAGCACTTCAATTTTGTTAGTATATAACTATCTGTCCTCTGCATTTGAATTTCCAAGGTGCTTCTGAATTGCACTTTCTATCCTCAAGGGCAGAGTTCAGAAACAATTTTGTTTTAAAAGCAAACCTGAGTGTACACTTTTTACTAAATATGTGAATATTTGCTGTTTCAATTACAATTTTGGCAGATGAAGCACTAAGAAATACACCAGCCATTATGATAAAGTCAGAAAAAATGGCGCCACTGCTTTTTTTTTTTTTTTTTTTTTTTTTTTGTGTGTCTCAAAAATGCTTTCTCACTCAATTCTGAACTATTTAAAGACCCAGTTTTAATGACTGGTTTTGATACAATGCTTTATAGTGCAACTTCATTTAAGAGTGTTGTGCACACCACCAGGAAATCCCCAGGATTACATCTTTATTAGAGATAAAAAACAATAATCATCCTTTTCCTCCTGAAGCCTATTAAATGGAAAATTCTGGGGCTAAGTAACCAGTTACAGAGAGGAAAATAATTTCTTTGAATCTGTGTCAATCGCTAATAGATGCTACTCCATGAAAAGTTAGCATATTTGAACTACTTTTCTTGGGTGAATTTTAGCATTTG
Source organism: Cettia cetti (assembly GCA_013401135.1). Taxonomy (NCBI): domain Eukaryota; kingdom Metazoa; phylum Chordata; class Aves; order Passeriformes; family Sylviidae; genus Cettia; species Cettia cetti. The sequence continues at coordinate 57,033 of VZUI01067348.1, read as the reverse complement.
GTAAACAAAAGGCAGTGTAGTCCTGTGAGTTTTACTGGAGAATCAACAGCCCAACACCACTGCAGGCCACACCAGGAGAAGCTTAGCTTCAAGAAACTTTAAAAAGGGCCTGCAGAAACTGCCCCATCCCACACCAGGTGACGAGCTGAACCTCTTGAATACCTTTTGGTTTTAGAAGGAACAAGAAATGTTTTTTCCCCAAAGCTGAGGAGTGAAGAAGGCTGCAGGAGCAGGTATGCCTGTGCATGAACAGTTGTGCATGACTCTTTCATGGTCACTCCATCTCTTGCACCTATTTTTCCTGTCCATTCATGGCATTTTGTCCAGATATAATGCTTAGATCACTAGAAATTGCACCTGTTTTTCTGTATCACTAGAAGAATTGCCCTTACACATGCTACATGTGCAAGCAACCTCTCACCTTAAACAAAGGCAGGCTACTTTGCTTTAAGCATAATTTGATGTGTGCAAGGGAACAGATTTAGATCTCTTACCTTATTTCTACACATTTGTTTGTGCCCTGGGCAAATTTCAACACATTTCAACTTTCTTGTTCCACTGAGAAGCAAAATACTGATTAGCTTTTCCTCCATACAGAACATATATCTGCCAGATACAACTCTTAGTTGTGGATTATAAGGCTTGTGTTTTCTCAACAAAAGACATTTTCTCTGATAAGGAGTATTCTTATGAAATCTCATTCTTGGGACATAAATGATATGTGGTCCTCTGCTCTGCATATGCATAGAGTGGAGTGAGCTGGTCAGTGCATAAAGAAGACCACAGAGAGATCAGGAGAGACTAAGAAAAGAGAGCCATAAATGCAAGCATGCTGTGGGGACATGAGGTTTTTAGCCCCACTACAATTATTTTTTCCTCTAAGATTTTGATCAATTCTTAAGAACATACAAGCAAAGTGTAACAAGAACCACTGAAATGGCTGATTGAGATGAGCTGTTTCTACAGTCCTTCAGAATTATTCAAGAGCCTTGTGGAACTGAAGAGCAACTAAGTGTCAGAGATTTGCCAGTTTCTTTCCAGCTATGTCATATTATTTGTTCTAATAAACATATTGTTTCTTCACACACTCTCTAACACATGGACAATATGAAAGGCAACATAAAGTTTAAAAATATTGGAATATTGAGCAATCTTTCTCTTCAAAGCGCCCTGATCACATGTAAAAATGAATGAGCATATGCTCTTTTGCCTCTACATGAAAATTACTTGAAGATGTTTTTGTTTGCAAAAATAATACAACTTCCAAGAAATTTATGCTGTTTTACAATTACTTCAGGTGAAAAAATCATTTTACTGTTCTCCCAATCACCTGAATATTCCTGCTTAGAAATCGGAGACATTATAGAGAGGGTTCCCAGGTTGTCACTGAACTGATAAAGGCTGTGAGCAGTGAGCTGACTCATGTTACAATTCTGTAGCAGTGGCACAGAGTAAACAACTTCTCCAGACAAGCAAATACCTACACTAGTATCAAACAAAGATTTAGAAGTGGATAAAACTTCATAGATCCTTATCCAGGAGTCTGGCAAAGGGAATCATTGACTTTAACAGAGATTGTTTCTCTATCAAGGACATAGAAGGATGTGGTTTAAAATTCATAATGTGTCTTCAGATGTTCCCCTTTTTAAGCAGAAGCAACAATGAATAAATTGCTATGCATATTTTAGACTATGTTCCCCTTAATTACATTTTCTTTACACTGTTTACTTTTTTTTTTTTTTTTCTGGTCACCACTGAACTGGTATAACAGCTTTTTGGAAAAAATGAAACTGTATTTTCAATGAAAATTGAATAAATTGTTCAATTTCCTCTCCCTCATCATCCAGCATCCACTCTGTAGAAAGCATTGCTGCGTCCATTCCCTCAAGCAGCTGGAGAGACACTCAGGGTGCTAGAGTAGGGGCTGAAAAGGGAATGACACCTTACAAAGAGCTGGAAAACATTTATTTCTAACTCAAACTACATTTCTCATACACAGGGCATGCCACAGTCTGGCAAAGAGAAAGGAAATAATTCCCCTGGCTGAAATGGTTCAGCTTGCTACTCCAGAGACTAGAGAGAAGAGGGAGCACTAAATAATGCTTGTCTTTAAAACCCACTAATATGCTTCCCACTAAAAGCTCAGGAAAGAGAGAGCCACATCCCTTCCTAATCCACACTAGGCTCTAGGCAATGTCTTGTAGGCATCACTCTTGGGAATTTTGACATGGTCAAAAATTATTCAAATTTCCTTTTTAAAGTAATCCACACTGCTATGATTCTACAAGAGACTCTTTTTTCCGTAGTTACAAATTATTGACAGTGTCCCTATTACCACCATTAGTGCTACACTATATTGTATTTCTATTAAAAGTAGCAGGGCATAATTATTGCTCTCTTTATTAATTTGATGAGATTCTTTTGGTCCAGACTCTTCAGATCTGGCCACAGAGAAGAATTTTCTGACAATGAGGAAATGAAACACATTGTTGGTGCTTGCTAGCAAAACCAGTAAGGAAACCTAAGCAAGAATTTACCCAGATTGAGTCCCATAGCTGCCTCTGAAACAGAGCGTGTTCTGTGTACTGAGGCTGCATCCCAGGTAAGCTGACAAGGTGATGATGCTTATTACATCATAGTTAGTCAGCTACAACACAACTGCTGTTACATCTGCTTTGGACCTGGGCAAGCATGGGACTGGGCCTGGGTGACTTGACCTGGGTGAATTTCGTGCAGACCCAGTTTCAGTGCATGGCCTCTGCTAAACAGTGTAGAGGAAAACAAAGCCAGCAGCTTGCTTCTTCTCCAGCTGCTAGTTATGCTCCTTCAAAAGGCATTTTTGCTTTTCTTTAGAGAAAGGGCCTGGCAACAAGAGAGAAATACAATAGTCAAAAGGGCAGGGCTTAAGGTGATAATGTATGTTTAGTTCTGAAAGCCATGCATAATGTTTATACTCATCAATTTCCTTGCATCTTAGAAGGTATGAAACAAAATACCATGCATTTGCCCCAGACAAATTCAAATAGTCTTGTGATTTTTGTCATTAAATATTTGGAAAAACCAAAAGTTTTCCTCCAATTTTTTCCTCTTTGTTTGTTTTCCTCAATAAATGAACAAAAAGGAATGAATGACAAACTTGCAGATCCCTGTTTTGCTGAGTTCTTTTTTGCATATTGCATAACATCTCCACATAGATCCGGAAATAGTTTGATTAACGGTAACAGTTTTCACTAATTTATAGATTTAAAGGCCTGTGGATCAGCTCCTGAGATAAGGAGTAGTGATGTCCTTTTCCTACTACAGAATAGAAAGGTTCCTTCATCATATTCTCCTTTTATCTTCTTCTCCTCTTCCTACACCTTTCAAAGTTCATAACTCTACAGAGGTCCTGACTATTTTGTTATGGGTTTTTTGTGCCAGTCTTGCAGTTTTCTTGTTCTTCAGCAAGTGGGAACAGGTTGTAGGCACAGGAAAGGCCGGATGACCACCCATTAAAATTCAGGCAACTTTGATCTGCTCTTAAAAGGGTGGATTTCAGAAACCCATTAAAGAAGAGTTCTTACATAAAAGTACATTTTGCCAGACACATAAAATGGGTCAAAACATGAATTTAAACTGTCTTCTTTCTTCCTATGAAGTTGACATTCCCTCATTCAGCTTACATTTTGTGTTTAAAGGAAACATTGGAAATTTCCATTATTTGGTTATCTTTACTGATAAATGGGCACACAGAGTGCTGTACTTCTGAATTCATCCTTTTTTCATGGCATAAATTAAAAGTTACACTTTGCTTTAAAAGAACTTTAGAGATATGATTTGGTCAGCTCTCTACTATTATTTAGGACAAGCAGATTGTACACAAAGCCACTCAAGGCAGTTTATACCTTCCTCTCACACCCTTCAACTCTGTTCCTGACATCATACAGAGTAAAGGAAGCTGTTTATAGCCCAGACTGCTGTAACAAAAGCCAGACACGGAGTATCTGGGATACAATCTGCATGTGGGGGTGGAAGAGCTCCAAGCTGAATTTAAGCAGAGGAACTACAGCAGCGGCTGATCTGATACTTCCTGTGTGCTGCTTAGCAAGACACCCAGTAGTAGCAAGGCACATAACTGCACAAATGCAAGCAAGCCATCAGACACTTGCAATTAAACCCAAAGAGGGAGAAAGACCTGGGAGCTAACACTCTGTCCACAACTGCAGTCTGACTGTATTGGTGGGTCCACAAAACAGATATGTGCAAGTTGGAGACTTGGAGAGATCCATACATGCCCTAGAGACACAAATAGATGCATTTAGACATCTCATGTCAACTGCTTTTAAAGTAATTATTTGCTCCATAGAGACTTCTGTGTTTTTACTAAAAGGAAAATGAGTGGCTGTACTATAAATGGGTTTTATAAAGACCATATTGTTCTAGATTCCTAAAATAACTTGGACACCTCAATTGTAACCTTTCTTAAAAGGGAAGTAGCCTTTGACATGAAGCTTTAATCATGAACAAACTATAAACTACTCTGGGATCTACCATGATGTAGTAATTCGAAATGTCAGAGCACTAACTAAACTATATTCATTAAATCCCAAGTACAAGTAATGTCTAGAGAAAACTCAAGGGAAAATTAATGTCTGTCACATGATGTATGAGCTGTGTTGGCTCACTGCCGTGTAGACTTTCATAATTTTCATCTATAAGGGCACTTATATGTATTTCTGCTCAGTGAATCCATAAATAGCATGTTAGAAAGCCTATGGGGTTTTTTAGATTTTCAAGCATGTATAGAACAGCGATTTAGATTTTTTTGTGGAGAGGGAGGAGGCTATTTTGGCTTCCTTATGTCATGATTACTTATGTAAAGCAACACATGTTATTGTTTTTCTTTCATGGATACTCATTAAAATGCTTCCAATTCACAGATGTGTGAAGATAAAGTAGTTACAAATTTTGCTACAGGCTACATTTCTAGAAATCTTCTTGGGATCTTGGCACTGCCCAGAAAGTAGAAAACAAAATATTAAGTCCGTGTCTGGAGACTCCTCTTTTCATTGTCCCTATATCTTGTCCCACCTTTTCACTAAAAGCAGTCACATTTTAAAAGAGAAAGGTTGATAAAAGTCCACACCCCAGACACCCAATTTAACATGCTTACTTGGAAACACTTTTTTTGAGTGAAGTAATGATTATTAAAGAATTGGTTAAAATAATCGATGTTTTATAATTTCTGATCACGATTTATCCTTTTATCAGTATCTCTCTACCAGCATTAATCTGTTCTCCATGGATTTTGAGATGTAAGTGGGTACTTTTCAAAGGAAATTGTTCTCTAAAGGAAAATTCTGGAACATCAAAGAACACATATCTCTGACCAGGTAGATCTGCAAGGTCCAGAGAAGTCATACTTACGTCCTAAAAATGGATATATGGACTCATATACACTGCCACAACTCTCAACAAAAGCAGCTTGTGATGGATGGAGGTGTATGTCTCAAACAGGAAAAACATTTTGTGAAAATGTGTTGCCTGTGTAAAAATTCCTTGTTCATAGTTTTCAGCATTTAGAAATTGTCAGAATATTGGACTATGTTATGGAATTTCCGGTCTGAAGAAACTTTGTGAGCTATTTTAATTCCATCAGGACAACAAAGAGGGTGTCTTTTGAAAAGGCCAAGATTCAAAGGAAATGTTTCAGAATTCTAAATGAGGAGGTTTATTGAAAAGAAAATATTTTTTCTATTTGTTTGGGGCAGGGATAGTATTTTGGTATTTGTTTTGAGGTTTTGCGTCCTTCGGGTTTTGTCCCAATGTTAGATCTCCAGCTCCCATGACTGAAATGAATGAAATTGAAACCACCCTCCTAAGTAAAGAAGAGCTCCTGGCATCTGTCAGGTTAGACCAGATATCTACAATTTTTCACCTAAAAATAGACAGCAGAGCACTGAAATATTCACTGTGGTGTAGGCATATGTCCAAAAAGCAAGGAGCTGCATTGAATAAAAATTCTGTGAGCAGAAGTGTGCACTTTAAGCCACTGGCACGCAAAGCTGTTCTGGTTGGGCATTTAAACACCATGACTGCACAAGCCAATTAACCATCAATCATCCTGGGACCTCAGCTGCACCTTTCCATCATTGAATGAGGTGGATAGTGGATTGATTGGTGGTCCTGTTCACCAAATATCTTCTCCAAGGTAATAATGTCTTCAGAATTTCTATCACCAAGCAGAAGGGATTTCAGAGTTAGACCCTTATTCAGAAATGGGAAGGCAGATAGTGGAACACAAGCTTGAAATAAATGCAGGTGAAAGAGAAAAACTCAAACAGAGTTTCAGCTGTTTTTAGCAAGTCTATTTATACCTCACCATATCCTTTGAAAACATAAAATTCTAGTCCTAATTTATTAATGGAATCTGCCAGTACCAAGTTATTTTTAAATTTAGAATATAAATGGCCTTCATGAACTAGAGCAAGCAGGCAGCATCTGACATGAGTCTCAGAGCTAGTGTGAAATTTACTTTTAAATTGCTGCTGTCTTTCCAAAAATTATGCACCGTGAGCATGTGTCTTCACTCGTGTTAGCTTTTTCTTTAATTAGAAAGCAGAACCGCAGGAAGTGGCACATAGAAAGGATCTTGCCCTTTCTTGGATGTAAATAACCCTCTCAGCTTATTTCAGCTGTTTCTTCCCAGTAAATTCAAGTTGTCAGAGGAATGTGATCCTGAAAATAAAATCAGGAATTTCAAGCTATTTGTAAACATAAGAGGCAAAGGTTACTCGTATGTTATTTTATTTCCTAACCTTTTTCTTCTTCTGTGGCAAACAGAAAGTGAGGACTGAAGACAACTGAAACAAATAAATTAGAGAGGGTTTTTAGCTCCTGGAGACTCTTATTCTAAATATTAAATGCAACAAAAAAGTGTATTCTTCTGTAGAACTGTTCCTCAAAAGAACCTTGCAACTCAGTCTTCAGCCAGCTCAAGCCATCTGCCCTTTCAGTTACCCACCGTTGACTTTTTCCAACGCCTGCCCTCATCACAGCTTTATAAGCCCATTAGAGGCACGCATTTGAGTGTTTTAGGGAATGACTAGACACAGCAAATGATTTCCTATAAATAATTTATTCAATTACTTCAGAATTCTCAGCGTTCCTGTAAGGACTGTCTGTCACAGAGCAATGCTGGTAAGAAACAGCAGCTTTCTTCCCTGGTTCCACCACCTCACCCAGGGCTCCTTCTACAAATAACATAAAAGCTGCTGCAATTTCTCCTGGATTTTCTAGGAGAAATCTGCCATTTGAATTAAAGGGAATTTTTCTAATAATTTTAGCAGAAACTGAACAAGTCCCAGGACCTTCCTGATCTTCTTCATCTTCTGAGAACAAAATCTAAAACTGAATTGCTTTGCAAGAAAATGTCCTTGAGCATGAGTCAACTTTGGGAAAAATATGTGACAGCCAAGATTCTGATCTCAAAAAAGCTTCTCAAAAAAGAAATGTTATTGTAAAGAATAAAGTTTACAAGACTAAAGCATTGAAGGGTTTGTAAAAGTTCAGTAAATCCTTTTCATACTGAGCTTTCCTCTGTGCTCATATTTCCAGAATCTAGTACACATAAAAGTGGTTTTAGAGTTGTTTTAGAGTAGGTGAAAAGATTTATATCAATTTTCATTAGTCTTGGGTTAAGAGAAGGCTGAACTTTAAATTCTTGTTCATGTGAAAAATCAAAGGTGCTCCAAGAGGACAAGAGCAAATGGCTTCAAGTTGCACCATAAAAAGTTTAAATTAGATATTAGGAAATATTTTTACACGGAAAGGATTTTAAATCTTTGGAATGGATTTCCATCCCTGAAAGTGCTCAAAATAAGCGTGGATGTGGCAGTTGAAGGCATGTTTTAATGGTGAACATGGTAGTGGTGTTAGATTTAAAGTTGCACTTGATGGTCTTAAGAGTCTTTTCCGACCTTAACAATTCCATGGTTCTAAGAGAAGTTTTTGACTAGGAAAGAAGTTTGCTACCTGTTGATGTTTAGATAAATAAAACATGCATTTGAAACATTAATGCATATGGACATATTTACTCAGAAGGTTCTTCATATATTGAACATATCATGTTCCCATTCTGTAACCTCCAAAACTAAAAATTCTTTTCTGTTAGCACTCCTGTGACTGTCAGTCAAGCTTCTACAGGGTCCTTGAGTTATTTTTTGAGGTAAAAATTTCAGATTAGTCTTTCTCCTTATCTTTCTCACTGAAATTTGAAAATAAGTTGAACTATTAATTAAGATTAAATTTAGTAGCTGCATATGAATATGCTGGCAATTCTTTTATCAATTTTAGCATTGAGAATGTTTAAATTATCTCACCTCAGTGCCTGATAAATGATCAATGGACTTTATTTAATAGCTTCATCTCCAGTGCTAATTGTATCCATTTGAATTAAATTATTCTGATTGTTATTCCATGTATTTATTTGGTGATATGAGACCTCTGAATAGATATTATTGATTTGGAGCAACCAGGCATCATCCATCACAGCTGTGAAGACAGGCATTAAATTTAAATAGTGGGCTATTATTTTCTGAATGTCTTTGTGGACAAATAGGGTAGCAGAAGCAGGATAATTAGGAACTTGCACTAATTTGTCTTCTTGATTTATAGATATATGATTCCTGAAAAGAAAATGAGGTCGACAAAGTAATCAAGAGAAGCTGGCAATAGGTAAAACCTTGTGAGTCTTTTAGCAGAATGGACAAACAATTCATGTGCTACCAGTTTTTAACAGGTGTTTAGACAGCTAAAAGAACTACTTTTCCTCCTGATGAGATTTACAGCAGTGCCTAAAATGATTTTTGAACTGTAACATAGAAGCAGAGCAATTAAAAAAAAAAAAAAAGTTGTGACAAAGATAAATTTTGTGCAATGTTCGTAAAGTGGTGGATATATAGAAACAACTACAGTTTTACAGAACATCTGAAGTTACAAGTAAGCTGAACAAAATCAGTGAACTCACAAATCACTTTAGGCTGGATTCTAACAGTTCTCATTTTCTGGATGTTCCCAAGGTAGTTGACATATGAGTGCAACCACATTTTGATCCCAGATGGCTAGAGAAAAATGGGATAACACTGAGATTTAGATCTCACCTCTCCAAGGAAGATGCCTGTTACAATCATGAATTGTGGCTCATGCCAAATATATCCCTACACAGGCATACACGCATTTCTCAAAGTGTCCTGTGTGCTTCTGAGCAGAGAAGCCACTGATACAGATGCATATAGATGATAAGGTACTTTCTAGGCAGCAAAACAAAATGTTTCAATTAATTGTGTGGTGGGCCCTGGGAGATGAGTCTGAAACCCAACAAAGCCATGCATATGGAGTTGTTGGGATCTGTCCCACGATGCCAAGACAACAGAGTTCTCAGTGCAACTAGAGGCAAAACTCGTGTTAAGCACAGAAATATAACTTTGAAACAGAACAGTGATTTCTGGGAACATCTTTGGTAGGTGACAGCTGATAAGAGTTTTGAGAAGATAAATTTCAGACTGAGAGGTGCATTTGCCATCATGCAGATCATCAAGGCTTTGTTTATATCTCTGTAAATTCACCTTCAAGGCCAGGCTCATGGACCCTGGAGACAGCGAGCCTACAACAACAGCTCAGGCAAAACTATGGTTTTGCATGGCTGTGCAAGCCTGGATATACACAGTCAGACAATACAGAAGGTTAATCTAGGCTGGCTGTTCATGGTTAGTGTGCAAGCTGCCTGTAAAGAGAGCACATGGTAGAAAAGCAGGAGGAGGGCAGAACTTGTCGTGTCCTTATAGACACATACTACATCTTTTAGAGCTTCGTGAAAATCAAACCTTTGCAAAGTTGTGGCAAATGAAAAATCAGCTAAAACCTTCATTGTCAGTGCAAACCCCAATGCAACTTTCTATACTTACAGTAATTAATCTCACATGAATTATCTTTGATTGGTTTTAATTGCACAGTTAGACTGTCAACCAAAACACAAATATCTTATGGAATTCACTTGAGGTTTTAAAATTGAATTGATAAGGAATTTGACATTAATCTACAGCTTTTCTCATAAAAATGAAGATATTCTCAATGGTGAAAACAATGCCTATTAATTAGGATCATTTTACGAAAAACCAGATGCCAAAGATTTAAGTCTTAGTATCATCGACCAAAAAGCAGAGCTACTGGTACATCACTAAATTAGTCCAAGGATGAAAAGATATTGTTTCATTATTGTCTTTAGTTTAAATACAGCATATTTCCATTCTCAGATGCCTTTCAAACTTATTCTAAAAAAGAAAAAAAGGGTTTCTAATCTGATTTTCCTAACTGCAAATATTTTGATTTTTAGCAATAAAAATGCCTGGGTAAGATCAGTAAATGTTTAAACATAATCTGAAGAAGTACAAACAGGAGGCACAGTCCAGTTATTCTTTTGAAGGCAATTTTTTTTTCTTTATTTTGCATCTTGAGGCACAGGAAAAACTTCTGTAAAATAAAATAACAAAGTAACTATTATACAGTGGCCACTCACTGCATAAAACTTGCTTTGTCCCATGCCCAGCTCTGCTTCCCCTTGTTGCTGGTGTCATATTTTGGCACCAAATCAGAAGAATTAAGATCAACTTCGTCTTGAGAGTATGCAAGGATGTCAGGAAAAGTGCTACACATCATTTAAGTAGGAAAGAATGGGAACAGTGGATGGAAAGGAACTGAAGCTTTATAGTTAGGGGTACTTATTGCAAATCAAGCAGTAAAAATTATTTTCTGACCTGTCATTTGAGTAGATGTATTTCTTAACCCGTGGAGCCAATATCATTCCAGTAAGACAGGGAGCAGGGAGCATGGACTCAAACAGTGATATTTAGAGCAGAAAGAAAAACTCCATGGTGGTATACTGCACAGTAAGGGGTTACAGGAGAACTTTGGATGAGGAGTGCTGAGATGAACTTATGGAATACAGCCTAGTTGTTAACCTGAATGATGGACCAAGTGGAAAGCGAGGCTCCTGGGGCATGAGGGGCAAGAAACGAGACAATTGTTGGATGTTGCTTGCTGGAACAGGAGAAGAAAACAGCTTTGATGCTCCAGAGATCTTCAGTCACCTATGGAACAGAAGGTTTTTCTGCTGAAAGACAGAGACAGAAGAGCAACACAGAAAGTGCACGCACATGAGAGGTGTATGTGCTAATAGCATTGATTTTCTGTATGTGACTTCATTACAGCCTCTGAACTACTCCTGCAGGGCCTGGAGGAGAACAACCCATCACAGAGCTCCTCAGTGCACAGCTGGTACTGAACTGGCAGAGCTTCCACCAAAGTTTCCACACAGAAGCCTGAGCACCAACTGGAAACAGCAAGCATGTGCAATTGTTCCAGCCAAACTTTGCTTTTGATATGGAAATTAAATACTGACAACTCTTCTCCTGGGCTGAGAGCTCTGCCAACCATCAGCCTAGTGAGGACTTTTATGGCAAAAATGTATTCATTTCTGTGAGCTGAAGTTTTACCATGTGTAGAATGAGTCACTCTTTACTAGTGCAGTAATAGATCTGCACTCTAATCACAGATTCCCATCTGTACAATTTATTTGGAAATTTATGTTAAAATATTAAGACATTCCAACCACAATTTGAGTTTCGTCCTGTCCTGACACTTTTTATTCTTTTTCCCTTCCTTTTTTCCAATAAATTTGTTTCCCCCCTTTTTGTCACCCACTCAGACAACCTTTGCATTTTTCTTATATTCTAATATTTTCCAGCAGCAAACAAAAGATGGAATCTATGAATCATTGGGAAACCCAGACGCATCTGCTTTCTTTAGCATTTAGTGTTGCCTATCCTAAATTTACTTTCTATTAACAAATAAAACCTAGCATATAATTTCATTCCTTCAGGACACTCAGAATAGGTCTGAATTAAGGAAAACTAACCAAGAAGTTCCAAGAAAAATCAGAAAAACATCCCCATAAATCAGAAAACAAAGTCCTGTTGTTTTTCTAGTGTAAACTTGGTTTGCAGATTTGAGTTCTGGAATTGGTCAGTTAGAATCTAATAGGGACATTATTTTAGTCAAATTTTAGTTTAAAAATTACTATATAATCACAAGGGTAACATTTAAAGCTAAACTAACCTCATGCTTACTCACTAATGATTTTTTAACAGAAGTGAAAACAGCATTATGGCAATCAAACACAAATGTTGGTATGCACTTTAGACTACAAATTAAGTGTCATTTAGCCAAAAGTGCCATTTAGCCACTTTCCTATGTAGTGTTGAGTTAGATCAGACTAACCTAGAAAAAAATAAAAATAGTTGTAGCAATATCCATATTCATGTGTTTAAAGGTGTTTTCATAATTTTTGAGCTTGAATGAGAACAAATGCAGCAGATGGATAAACAAACTCCAATGGATGGTGCTCTATGGATTATGAACGTCAGCCAGAGATAATGTCAAAATTTAGCTGACATTAAATATCTCATCCTACCAATACCACTGTCACTATCTTCATGACCAGACAAGCTACTTACCTCTGTGACAAGGCAAAATAATTCAAGAGAAGCTATAAAGAAGACATTGCTGCAATTAAATCACTCCATTAGTGTGCAGTCAACACTCATAAGCAGTTAGATCATGCAAGGAAGAAAGCAGTCAGTGTTACAGCAAAACGCATAAATATGAGCTCTCTTTTTTGTTGTTGTTTTTGTTGTTTAGGCCATTTATTTCCACAGACTCACCAACAGCCCCACACACCAGCTTGAACATGGCCTACATCAGTAGCTGATACTCACAGCAGTGGGTTAGCAGACTTCTTACTCATCTCCATGGTGTTAAGAAAGGCTTAGGAAAGAAAAAAAATTATTATTCCCTCACATAATTACTTGGTGTTTTATCATTACACAAAAACTGTACAATGGGACAGCTCCTTGCAATGGGGAAGGACAGCAGCCCCCCCAGTAAGGGTTCAATCCCACAGTACCAAAACAAGGCAAGTGGAGGACATCCAGTGGCAGTCCCTGGTTTAGTCCCTGACTGTCATGAAACATGTTCTCTGTGACAAGAGTATGTCCTAGAGCAAGCAAGAAAGTCAAGTCAATAAGGCCAAGCACAGCATTATCACCATTAAGTTTATGCAAAGGCTTTCTATGCCAGTGGAGAGGGGAGTCCTTAATTCAGATGGTGGCTTTTCATTTTGTCTTTCTGCTGATGGAGAAAAAGGGCACTCATCCATGAGGGACCATAGTCTGGGCATCTGTGCAGTCTTATTAGGGAATAGACTGGTTTCAGCCATCTCTGTAAATGGATTGGCAAAATAAAATGTACAGCTTTACATCCCAAACCTGTGTTAATATGGTGACTAAATGAATTGTGATTCATTCTTGTTCTGTGCTGTTTGAGTGAAGGATTAAAAAAAGCTGCCAATATTTGCCCTTCTTTGCAAAACTGGAGTGAATATTTTTAAGTGAGAAAATACTAATGAGGCAAAATGAAAAATAAAACATCAAAAGGTAAAAGAGGAATTCTGATAGCTCACTTCCTTAAAAACAAAAAGGAAAACTAATAAAAAAATTCCTTATGACCAAGATGGCCATCAGTTCTATGAAACCACAGCAGTTGGAAAATGCCTTCCTCTTTCTGTGCACATTGTTGAACCAGTCAGAGCTCTTACTTACAGTGAGTTGAAAGATGCTACATTTGAGAATACAGCTGTTATTGTTTTCAAATTTATAGACATACCTAAAGGTAATTGTAAACTATTTGAATGCTGCCATAAGCTACTCTGAAATGACTGGCAGCCTTTCACAGCAGTAACTCAAAAAGAAGTTATAATCCCAATACAAGCAGATGAACAATTATGGGAATACCAGAGATGTCTGAAACTGGTTTTTGTTTGAAATTTTTCTAGCAGATTTCATCTGAAATGTATTACTGGAAGGGACCTTCTGAGTTACTGAATCCAATTTCCTATTATCACTACTAACAGAGTCAGAAACACCATGAATTTGGCAAGAGCTCAGCAATGGTAAACTACCAGCCTCCCTGGCTTGGCATTCAGAGAGAAAAGCATAAGCAGGTAGCCAGTGGTGGCTGAATTTTCTGAAAATTGATACTGAAATGTAACAGTTCCTCGGACTGGCAGGGAACTGGATTTTGCAGGGTTCGGCACCAGGATAAGGGTGAGGAAGCCCTCCCACCACAGGAGGGCTGAGAGTGGCCGGGTGCCCATGGACTTGGGAGTTAGAAGGTAAGAAGAACCTAAAGAGCTCCAGAACAGAGGCTTGAGGGATAAGAAATACCTATGCATAAATTAATCATTCTCTTCCTTAAAACAAATGAATCGATGAAAAGAGCTTCTGCAAAACCTCAGCTGTGTAGCTTCCAAACCTTGAGGGCAGTTTCTGTCAGTAGTCTGGTCCCCTGAGCCAGCATCACAAACTTCAACACCGAATTTCAGTTTTGTACAGCTCAGAGCAAGACTAGGTTTAGCTGAATCTTGAATGAAAGGCACGGTATATTCTCTGGGTAAAAATCCAGTAGAACAACTTAGAGAACAGTAACCCAGCCATGCAAATTTAAATCATTATCTAGAAGTCTAAAGTGAGAGGGACTCCCTTGTGAAGTGTTGGACCTTAAGGACTTGTTTCAGAGCTGTGGGGCAATGAAAAGTCTCTCACTCTCCAGACAGGTTCCTCCAAAAGCAGTTGTGTTTCTTGAAGTTCTTCAACTGCTAGGAACTGGGAGGGAGGGACAGTCAAGTGTATGGCCCTGAGAAGTCCAGCTGGTGAGCCCATCAAAACTAAATAAACACTGCATTTTCCAGGCAGCAATATGCTTGAAAAAGTTCTGAACATGCTTTGTAAAGCTTTGTCCAACATCTCTTGGTAAGGTAAGTTTCCTTTCTGAGGATGGACATGATGATTTTACCACTCTGCCCCTCAGGGCATAAAGAGATTATCCTAGAAGAAACATCCCCTGACTCCATCCCTCAGTACAGGCTGGATCCACATCCTGGCCTTGCTGCTCAGAGCCACACTGGTGCTGTGAGAAAAGAGGAAGTTACTGAAACTGGATGAATGGGCATCTAGAATGACTTTCTACTTTGAGCACAGTGCACCAAGAGCAGATTTACTAATCGCTGGGAGCAGAGCTGAGTGCCAGCAGGCATCCAGGCAAGAGGTTGAGTCTCACTCTTGGATCCTGTAGACAATAAAAATGAAAAAATGTTATTACACATTATAAAACTCTTCAAAAATGAAGAAATTGTGATCTTCCTTTGACACTGTCTGTCACTTCCCCCTCTGAACTGTCAGAGGACTCAAAATCTGATCTCCACGGTAAGTCAAAAGGCCATCCCAAGGTAACTGGCAGATTTTATTTGATTAAAGGTAGAGTCTTCTCAGTTGTGTTTTAGTTAGCATTTCATTTTCTTCCAACAAAAAAAGAGGAAATATTATGTGTCCTGGAATGTAGAAAGTGTTTATAACCCCTTGAGAGTCTCATTGATTGGTCTGTTTTCCTCAAGTAGTGCCATAACCCTCTGTTTTCATATATACAGAAGTATAAACATAAATGGACATATGCCTTATGGACTCAGAAGGAAAAGAATAACAACAAAAATTGTAGACCAAGCATTTTAGGACATTTTTTTTGTAGTATTGCTGTGCAAAGCAGTCTTGAAATCACAGCATAATCAGTGAAATATCACTTAGCGTAAATTGTTCTGTGACTTCACTAAACTTACTTGCTAAAAATTATGGCTAAGTAATGCAAAAATGTTACATCTTGTAAATAATGTATTGATCTGCTGATGGACAAAAATCATCTAATACATCATTAGATAATGTGTCAGCCAACCACATAATTGGTAGACTAATGAATACGATAGTTCATATATAATTTACTCAAAGAAATATGCTTTATTTCCCAGATTTAAATAAATGATTCATCTAGATGTATTTGTTAGCTAATACAAATATCTTAAGGTCCAAGTGAAAAAGGTTTTCCCACTGCATTTGAACATGGGCTCTTTAGAGAGCTCAGAGTATATCTGCCAGTGCTTTTTTACTGGAAAAATGACCAATGATTACAAATGTACCTACATGCTTATATATTTCCATAAATTCAAGTGTAAACCATTAGCATGGGGTTTTTTCCCATCAAAAAGTCTCTAAAGGGTCAGCTCCATAACAAACTCCAATGTCTGTGGATAAATGCCCTAATTTGAGTTGTTGCAAATCTCTACTTGAGCTCATTAGTATCTTTGCACATGATTTCTCTATAAAATGTTATCTCCACTTTTTGGCAAATACATCCAATGCAAATGGAGACCATAGCAGAATATATGGCTGTGTAAAACCAAACAGTTCAATCGAGCAAGGTGGACATTAGAATTGAGTCCGGCAAGGAATATCAAGGACAAAAAAAAGGTTTTTTAAAAGTACATCAGCAGCAAAAAGGAAGATTAGAAAGAAAGTGGGGCTGCTGCTGAATCAGATGGGTGGCCTGGTAATGAAAGACACAGAGAAGGTGGAATTACTAAATGTCTCCTTTGCCTCAGTCTTTACTGCTGAGGATGGTCTTCTGGAACCTCAGACCTCAGAGGTAAGAGAGGAAGGCTAGAGAAAGCAAGACTTCCTCTTGGTTGTTGAGAGCTGTGCTAGAGACACCAATAATCCATGAGCCCAGATGGAATGCACCCAGGGGTGCTGATGGAGCTGGCAGATGTTGTTGCTCCGCCACTCTCCATCATCTGAAAAATCACAGAGAACAGGGGAGGTGTTCCTTGACTTCAGAAAAGCCAATGTTACTCCCGTCCTCAAAAATGGCAAGAAAAAGGACACAGGAAACTACCAGCAAATCAGCCTCACCTCCAGTCCTGGAACAGGTCATTCTGGAGATCATCAAGCATGTAAAAGAAAAAAAGGTTATTGGGAGTAGTCATCATAAATTCACCAAGACAAAATCATGCTTGACCAATCTGAGGACTGGTCATGCCTTCTATGATGGTGTAATAGGATGGGTGAATGAAAGACGGGTGGTGGATTTTGTCTACCTCGATTTCAGCAAGGCTTTTACACTGTCTCCCATAATACCCTCCTAGGTAAGCTCAGGAAATATGGGTTAGATGAATGAACAGTGAGGTAGATCAAGAACTGTCTGAATAGCAGAGCTCAGAGGGTTCTGATCAGCTGAGCAGGATCCAGTTGGAGGTCTGTAGTCAGCTCACTCCCCAGGGATAAATATTTCATCCAGCCTTATTCAACTTGTTTATCAATTACCTGGACAAAGAAATCAGCTCAGCAAGGTTGCTGATGATACAAAACTGGGGGCAGTGGCTGATACACCTGAAGGCTCTGATGCTGTTCAGTGGGGCCTTGTTAGGCTGGAGAGTCTGGTGGAAAGAAACCTAAGTGGGGTACAGCAAGGGCTAGTGTTGGGTCCTGTGCCTGGGGAAGAATAAACTTAGGTATGAGCATGGGCTGGAGGCCAACCCACTGGAGAGCAGCACTATGGAGAAGGACCTAGGAGTCCTGGTGGATCACAAATTGACCCTCAACCAGCAGTTCCTTTGTGGCCAGAAGTGCCAATGGCATCCTGAGGTGCATCAGGAAGAGTGTGGCCCCGCAGCTCAAGAGAGAGGATCCTCCCCCTCTACTCTGCCTTAGTGAGGTCACATCTGAAATGCTGTGTACAATTCTGGTCTCCACAGCTCAAGAAAGACAAGGACCTGCTGGAGACAGTCCTGCAGAGACCACAAAGATGATGAGGAGTTTGGAACCTTTTTCTTATGAGAAGAGATTGCAGGAGCTGGAACTGTTTAGTCTTGAGAAGACTGAGAGGGGATGCCATTAATACATATAAATCTCTCAAAGGCACGTGCCAAGAGGGTGGCGCTGGACTATTTTCAATGATGCCCTGTGACAGGACAAGGAGAACTGGCCATAAAAAAATCCTACAAGAAATTCCTCATCAACATGAGGAGGAACTTCTGTATGCTGAGGGTGGCAGAGCAGTGAAACAGATTTCCAGGGAGGTCATCCAAAGAGACCATGGAATCCTCTCTGGAGATGTCCAAAATCCACCTGAACATATTTCTGTGTCACTTGCTTTAGGTGATCCTGCCTTGCAGGAAGGTTGGACTAGATCATCTCCAGAGGTCTCTTCCAAACCTAACAATTCTGTGACTCTGTGACATTGCAGTGACAGCTGGAAGATCTGACAGGACATGGGGAAGTGCAAGGTCTTCTCTCTGGAAGGAGGGTCTGACTTGGCTAACTACAGGTTTGCAGGTGTAAGTGGTAGTACCAGGTCCAGAGTCCATACACTTTCATTACTTTCTCCTGCTGCTCTTTTGCATCTCCAGAGCTTTCTCAGGAGACCTCAGACATTTAAATGCAGGAGACTCTCTGCGCTGTGGAGTCATGGGCTGCTTCAGGACCCCTCCTGAGCTTAGTGCAGAGGTGTGTAGAGCCTTCTGCCTCCTTTGCCTAAAGATGAGCTTGCTGAGAAATACACAAATCTCATCAGCCCTTCCTTATCAAACCTCCAAACCTTGAAAAACAGAGATCATTTGTGGACCGTTACTTTACATGCTAAGAAGCTTCAGCACATAACAAAGAAATTATTATACAGATTTCCTACAGAAACAAAATTAAAAACACCCAGGAGTTCCTAAAAGGGTGATATGTTACTTGTAAACAGTGCTGATGAAATATTATCACAATATATTGTGCTATCTTTTCAAAACTTGTTGAGCTCAAATGGGCTCAGTCTTGCTCCAGCTGGAAGTGGTATGAAGCTGGAAAGGTGAGTTCATCCCTGTAATTGCTTAAATGTATAATACAAAATATTATACTTTCCACATGATTGTTTCACATAAAGTGTTATAATAAGGAGAATTAGGGACTCATAGTCAGAATTCTGGAAATCAGTATTAACTTTAAAACAGCACATTTAAAATTAAATCTGCTCTGTTCAACCTAATTTCTTATTTTCTTCGTATCTGAGTGGATGCTCATGGGAATAGAAAAAGTCACTTGACCCTAAGTGTATTCCTTTGGAAAAATCTACTGCTGCTTCACACCACAAAGGATAAAATTTTAAAAACTTTAATTAAATTAAATCACTTATTCTCCTTTTCTGAATCCTAGACCACTTTCAATAACACTGTAAGAATTCAATCTGAAACTGTTATCTACCATGGAAAACTTCTGTATGAGTTGATAATGTGTGGTAAGATTATTAGTAAGTGAAATAAACTATAAATAGGTTCACAGAAAAGTAGATTTAAAAAAACCCCACACCTTTAAAAGTGAAATATCACAGTTTTTGCTACACTTTGTCTAAGACAAAACACATGCTACAATCCTAAAGCAGTGGTCATTGCAAATTGATTCACATTTTAGCAAGAACAAGGCACTGGGTACCCATTAACTCCTTTTATTTTAATTTAGCAGTAAAAGCTTTCATTATAGCCATTAGACAAGAGAGAAAACTTTGGCATTAAAGTAAGAGAAAAAGCATATATAGAAATAAAATAAAAATTTAATTTACAGCACAGGGACAGGCAAATATATATTAACAGAACCTAAAAACTTAGTTCTAAATAATTGAATTGGATTATTACAAATGAGAACTATATCAAAAAACATATAAAAATCCAGAGGGAATTAATTTTAGAGCTCTGCAGATGGAGGCGAATCCACGTTTAAATATATATTTTTCCAGTTATGGCTTGAGGAAATAAACCAATGTTGCTTTCACAGCTCCTTGTATATATTTGTAGCAATTAAAATTTCTCAGAGTGTCTCATAATAATTGGTTGACAAGTAAATGCTTGCAGGTACAATAACCTGTTCTTTTCCTCAGTTTGAGAATACTTTTTTCCTTAGATATTTCTCAAATCTTAGCTTTCAAATAAAAGGATTTTGGAGCAAACCTGGCCATCCCCTTCCATTCAGTATTTTCAGTGTCCAGTTAGTAGAATCATGACTTTGTTACACTAGGTAATATTGGGGTGGGGGAAGGGAGGGGTAAGGAAAAATAATTAAGCACCCAATCCACAGTGGAATGGAAAGAAAAAAAAAAAATCCCTCTGAAGCCTAAGCCAGAGCAAGTTGGGGTTTGTTGTCTTAATGTGATTCTTCTCCTGGAAGCTGTCTATAGTTTTAACAGGAACAGGAAGGTTTGGATAACAGAGTTTGGTAACAGTGTTGAGTGCTACATCTGATTTGTTTTTTGCATGGTTTCTGCCTGGCCCTGGGAGATAGAAGAGAGACATGCCAAGAGCCAGAAGTGGCTGTGTCTAAACCGCTCTTACATATCCAGCCCAAACACCATCCTGTGGGAAGTGAGGTACCAAGGCTCCCCAGAGGCACCCACCATCCCTGAGTCTGCAAGGCTGTCCAAAGCCTGGAGATGCCAGTGCTTGCCCAGGCTCCAGCACGCACCCAAATACCAACATGTATCCAAACACCAGATGATAGATTTAAATTCTGTTTCCATCTTTCTCTCAGAAATGTGAGTTTTAGCAAACCAGAAGTCAGCCTCAGTACCACTCTTAGTTCTTCTTTCTGTGTCTGCACAGTGCCATGTAGCATAGAGAGCTCCTGACCTGTGATCCAGGCTCCTCAGACAATATTTTTATTCTGCTCATAAAAATAGCACCTGTAAAGAACACATAGTGAGCTCTGCTCAATTTGCCAGTTTAAGCTTTGCTCATCGAGCAGCACAGACTTATTGTGTGATTCTGATATGGCAGAATCTGCTAAGAAGTTCATCCTTCCATCGCATCCCTCTTTGAATTTCAGCTTACAATGTAAATATGTAGACAACATATATTCTAGCTCTGCAGAGACTCTGTTTTTAAAGTATAAAATCCAATTCCTGTGGCAAGAAGTCCATTTGCATGCCAGTGGGCTGAGCTGTCCTTCAGAGGGATCTGAAGGCTATTTTCCAAGCAATCAGGGATTTGTAGTGACCCTGCTGTGAAGTTCTCCATTTTGCTGTAGTCAACAAAGTCACCAGGACTCTTTGAAGCACTGAGGCACACCTGCACACAACAGCTTGTAATACTGGGGCCTGGGCACAAACAATAGCAGTTCTTTTGGCAAGCTTGAAAGACCTTCTTGTTGGCAGATTGAGGAAGCCCACGCTTCTCCTCCTGCACTGCCGTTGATCAGCATCAGAGAAGAGCATTAATCAAACATGCAATATTGTTATTTTTTCCAAATTGAGGTCTTAGGTCTGTGTTAAGTACTTCTCTTAACAAAACATTACATAAATATTATGCAACCACACTTGAAAATTGCTGTGTTGAGAAATTTGAATGATAATGAGTACCTTTTGGAAATGTTTTTCCAGGCTTGTCCCTGTCTAGGCAGAAAAGACTGGTCATGGTCATGGTGCTACATGCTGCATCAGTTAATTTGTCTTTTTATCTGCTTTTGGCCCATTCCTCAGCTACAACTTTGTGAAAAATGACAGAGTATGAACATTTTGCCATTAATGGGCCATGTGACAGACACCGAGCACAGCAGGCCACGGGGAAGCATCTGAGTCTTTCAAACTCTCCTCCCTGCTAGATTTGCTGATGGATGACAGAGCTCCATGGTGCTGACAAAGATGCTGCTGACCTCACTTCCAAGAATGCTACATGGTTTGCAGCTTATAGCAGTGCACCCAGGACACAAGAGACAAGAACTAAGCATGTTTTCAGCAGGAGATGGGTTGATTTTTAAATATGGAATATCATTCAGAAATAGTGAAATCTCCACAGAGAAATGTTGTTTTGGAAATGTTTGTGATTGACAGGAATAGCAGATCTTTTTAAAATGGGAATCCATAGAATAGTAGACAATT
This sequence comes from Cettia cetti, assembly GCA_013401135.1. Classification (NCBI taxonomy): domain Eukaryota; kingdom Metazoa; phylum Chordata; class Aves; order Passeriformes; family Sylviidae; genus Cettia; species Cettia cetti. The sequence goes on along the minus strand of VZUI01067348.1, from coordinate 35,151 downwards.
CCCACTTTTCTCCCCACATACTACCTGTCCTCTGCTAGAAACTGTCTAATTAAACTTTTACAGCACTTAATTGTGGCCAGTTCATAACAAATATTTGGAAAGAGGATGCTTTTGTAAAGGGAATTTTGCCTGGGCAACAGAGCATTTCTTACAACATTTCTTGCTATTTTGTTTTATTTTTTAACATTTGGTTTTCCTTCACACAGAGAAAACACTCAACTTTTTTCAGGTTTTAAAAAGAGAACAAAAATTAAGATAGCATGTGCTTTCCTTTTCAGGCTGCATTGTTTCTGGAAGCAAATAAAAACTGTCTTCTTGCCTGTGAGGAAGAATATCAGAAAAGTAGGACACACAAAATAAAAGCATCTCTGAGTCATACCTACATACACAGCAAATCCAGAAGTTCCTTAGGACAACTTAGGGAAGTTGTTCATGTACAGCCCGTGGTACATTTGCATCAGCATTTTAGTTCAAGCTAAGAATTGCTCAAAGATCACTGCTCTCCACACAGTGACGCAGCAACAGAGCACATGAACCAGATTCCTTTGAGGTGAAGTCCCATCCCCAGAGACACTCTCCAGAAATTCTAAAGTAACCCAGCCACAAATGAGCTTTCAGTCCACAGGACCAGGATAGAACCAGGCAAAAGGACCCTTGAAAAGCCATCATGTTGGCATCATGTAGACAAGAGGCTCTCAGCACCATCTCTTACCACAGGTCCACTTCCAGCACTTCTTGCCAAATCAGACATAACCAGTGAGCGCTGACAAGGTCAGGAGAAAGATTTGGGATGTGGGAAGCCAGGGTCAGATCAGGTAAAACCTGCTTCTATTCTGCCCAACTGTGAGATATGATGATGGTCAATTAGGATTTATGGTTGTTCCTGCCAAGGAACTGAGGGAAGAATAAATCCTAAATCTCAAGACTAAGTAGCAGAGTTTGGAACCATATTAAAGAAGCAGTGCCTTTGACATTAGCTCATACAACCATAATGTTTAGGGTCTGGTTTTCTGAGTTTGTGAAATTTTCAGCCCAATCAGTGACTGATTCTTCTGTGAGAGAAGAACTCCTTTCAAAGACAGTAAAAAGTAAATAAGCCTTCTATCTTTCATAAACACTTCTAGGTTTCTCATAATAATTCTTTCACAGATGTTGTTTCTATTATTTAACAAATGAAGAGAATTGTTGTCTTTTCTAATGAATTATATAGCGCAGCATGTTATAAAAAGGGGCTGTGTGAAAAATGAAATAGCCTTTGGAATTTTCTTCTACCTGGAGTCAGGCTCTTCCTTTCATGTCCAACTGCTACAGGTACCCAGTGAGACCACAAAAGCTATACGTACAAATTATGCATTTTTGTGGTAAGAGGGATCCTAAGTCAATACTGCAGCTGGCTCTCTGACCTGAAAAGCAGACAGAGAGAGGAGTTCTTCATCTTGGTAAGAAGCCAGGAGAGCTGCAGGAGGAAGATCTGTACACACAGGGATGCTGAGAACACAGATACATGGACTTACTGCCTCATGCAAATATTGATGCAATACTAAAGAACAAATTACTTTCTGACTCAACAAAAATGAGTTCAGTAAAGAGCAGTGTCTCCCCTCCGCTCAAGTCCAGGGAAAACAAATTCCCACAGACATGCTAGCTGCTCCACAGAGTTCACATGGAGAGTGTCCACTCAGGGACTGACTGCAAGGTTTCACCAACCACAACACCAATCACCTCTGCCACTGAGGAATGGGTGCAGGGTCCTTCTGCAGCTGAGTGCTCTGGAGCCAAGGGCAAATGGGTTTCCTTCATTAAAACTCACATACCTTGGAAATGCATTTGACCTACTTAGCTGTCATTGATGTCTTTACAGTGACCCCATTGCTGCAGTAAATGAAGGGTGGGTTTCTATCCCCCCTAGGAGAGGTTTAGTCCTAGAAATCTTGATATCATGTGTGTCCCAAACTGGAGACAAGATTGTTATTTTTTAGTGCTCCTCCTCTTTTTTATTCCTGAATGTATTTGAATAGCAAATACTTCTCTGAATGATAGGCACAAAGAAGAAACATCTATACATTCAGCTTTTCCAGAAAATAATGATTCAAACTTTAAAATGAAAGGGGTGAAACCAAAATAAATGAAGGTTAAATCAAATAAAATCTGGATCCCACATATCCAAATGTGGTAGGTTAGTCAAGTCAGTAACTAAATGCCTGCTCAGCCGCTCACTCATTCTCCCTCCTCAACAGAATATCGGGGGAAAAAATGAGCTTAAAAAGCTCATGGGTCAAGGAAAGCATGAGCAGATAATTTAACTGTTACCATTGTGGGCAAAACACATCTCTCATCTTAGGGAGAATGAATTTCTTTGATTGCCAAATAAACATACAGTGATAAAAAAATGGCCACTATTTTGATTGAGGGGCTCAATTGTGCCCTGCAGTAAGTTGGCTGGAGCCATCTGAAACTGTTTGTGTATGACACGAGGCAGCCCCAGCCTTTCATCCCAAAGGCCACTCCTCGAAAGGCCACCCCTCCAGCCCCCACTGCCAGCACCCACAACAAGAACACCATGTAAAATATTGCAGAACATGAAGACCCCCTTCCAACTGGTTGTAAACAGCATGGGGATAACCAGGCAGGAGTTGCAAAAAGGGAACAGTTACAGGGCAGTGCCACAGCTTTCATTCCAGAATATACAAGTGCATATATCATTTCTTAATAACCAGGAACTCTACACAAATTACCATAGACACCTCTTTTATCCATACTCAAGAATAGGTCCTTAAAATGTGATGTTTCCAGAAAAAGCTCTATTTTCCTCAAAGATGTAGTGTTGATTTTGCAGATTTCTTGCATATTAAATCTAAGTATCTTTATATTTTCCACCTGGATGCCAGAGCATTTCCATATTTCATAACACAAGATTTAGAAGTTTCATCAAAGCAAATGCACCAGCTCAGTGGTTGTGAGACTTTTGCTGTACACAAAGTGTTAGGATCAAAATACTTCTGAAAAAGTCAGGAGAATCCACAAGATATTTTCATTCAGTTCAGGCAGGAAAGAGCCTAGTTTATGAATAAATATTCTTCAAATAACTCACAGCAGGAGAAAAATCTAAAAAAAAATAAAAATTAAAGGAAATCAGACACTTAGAAAAGAAACTTATTCTGCCTCAGAGAAAGAAGAGACGCTGAGGTCTGACTGAAGCAAAATCAAACTTCACATTAAGCAAATTATACCATTGATTTATCCCAAAGTCTTGACTTTTCCTGGTAAAAGAGCATGACAATAACCCAGTCTCATGCATCTGTTAGACTGAGCCTTTCATGTAATACATCAGAAGGTGTTTTTCAGCACATCCCATTCTGACAACATTAATCAGAAAAGCCCCTATCAAGCCAGAAAATCTACAGAACAGATTTGAAGGATTATTATTAGACCAGAGGCCCTGACACAGCAAGAGCCTACCTACAGGAACTAAGTGTATGACAAGCTATATAAGGTGTTTCACAGGGAGCCTGTGATTTTTTTCCAGTACAAATTAAACAAAGAAAGGATTTCTGAAGCATGGAAGACTGAATCTCAGCTAAAATTAGATATTATATAATTGATACAACAATTTAGACTAAATCAGGAACTCTAGTCTTGTTTAGAGCAAGGCATCAGTTCTTGCCAGGTCAAAGATTTCAATTTATCCAAAATAAAGCCAGTTCCTGCATATTGATTGCTCCTCCTAGCTGTAAATTGCCACTGATTATTTTGAGGGCAGAAGTGTTGATAGCTTCCTGCTATTACTAACCTAACTGAAATTAAGTCTATAGTATAATTTTCTATTTATAGCAACTAAAATGTGGCTGGAGTGTTTCAAATCTTACAAAATAATAAATCCCTATGTCAAAGATTCTTTTGGTCAGCAGTGTTTTATTGAAGCCAATAGACTTGTTCAAAAATAAATTCTGGAGGACTGATATTGCCTCAAAATATACATATAATTTGTCAGTGATCCTAATTCAAAATGCTTAAGAATTCAATGTTCCTCCACATGTGAGTCTTAAGTACCTTCATATGGCATGGTGTGGTGAGAGGCAGGAGAAGGACGAGGAGTTTGAAAAGATTCAGTGGTGGTAGCTTGGGATCTGTACTGAAGTACAAGCTCCCAGCCCCTGCTTGTCCAGAAAAACTCAGTCCATGCAGTAACAAATCCATGATTTCTGGCCAAACTCTCTCCAATTTCCTATTCTCAACCACACAATACAGATCCCCTGTTGACCTGTTCCTCAGAGAAGCCAAGTGTAGGAGATCAGACAGGCCAAGAATTGATCTGGCACAAATACTAACCAGTAGGGATTTCCCTAATAAACAACTGGAGCATCTCAATGGGTAAAGAGAGGGAGAATTGCACAGTTACAGCTCATATTCAACTGACTGAATGAGTACAAGCTTTAAGTTCACAGAGCTGTCAATCTGGTCTTTTTCACAGATTACTTTTTTCTGTGCTAAGAATTCACATGTTCTTTCTAGACCAAATTGTAGTGTCTCCTCTTGAGTAAAATGGGATTGAATTCATCAGTAAAGTCAACCAGAAACAGACTTTGTCAGCCTTTTTGTTTGCTTTCAAATCTTGAAAAACAGAAATAGAGCCAAGAACAAATAGCTGAAAATTCAAACTCCCTCTGTGGGGACCTTCCATCAGCAACACCATGAAGTTTTAAGTCATATCACATCTGTAGCTTTTGGGACTCTGCTGAGCTTAAGCTGCAATCATAAACTGAATTAACTGATTTGGATGGGTAGTGCTCAGTACAGTCAGTACAGCAGTGTTGCTGGAGGTTTATTCTCCTGGAGGTCTGAACCATTACTTGTTTGTCAGTGAGGGAGATCTGGCTATAAAATAGGAACTGTTGACTACAAAAAGATTATTGATAATAAGCACTCAGAGCAATGCTCATGGCCTAAAGCAGGAAAAACAATAAGGTAAAGCAGAAAACATCCATCCAACCAGAATAAGCATTCAGCAAGACAAACTACTGTCTATATCCATTTATTCTTGATACTGTTTTAAACTAAAATAACTCTTCAAAGTGCAAAGACCAGAAATACACATTAGAAATTTCTCTTTCAGGGAAACATTTTTTCCTCTGTTAAGTTTCTTACCTTCAAGAGGATGAATAACTTGTGCCTGTGCCTGTTACAACCCTTGAAGGTCTAAGTAACACATCTTCTATACCCAGAAAAAATACAGTATTCTAATGGAGCCCTTGCTTCTTAAACACAAGCAAGTCAGCCTAAATCTGTAGAAAATAAATGCTCATCATAAGATACTGCCAGGGAAAAGCAATGAAATATGTTCGATCTTGACACAAAATTTGGAGTCAAAATTATTGGGTACTTGCTTCTTAAACACAATGGAGCCCTTGCTTCTTAAACACAAGCAAGTCAGCCTAAATCTGTAGAAAATAAATGCTCATCATAAGATACTGCCAGGGAAAAGCAATGAAATATGTTCGATCTTGACACAAAATTTGGAGTCAAAATTATTGGGTACCCTCCTGAAATTCCCACCTCTAATGGGACAGTTGAAAGAGCAGAAGGAAAAATGCTTTGATCAGTGCAGAATTAATTTTAATTAATGGAAAGTTATTTTTTCTATACATTATTGGGTTTTCATTACCTGATTTTTGGTAGCAGAGGGGCCACAGAGGTAGCTTCTGTGAGAAGGTGCTGGAAGCTTCTGCCATGTCTGGCAGAGCCAATGGCTGATTCCTCTGAAGATGGACATGGTGCTGGCCAAAGCTGGGCTGATGAGAGAGGTCAGTAACGCCTCTGTGATAACGTATTTAAGAACAAAATCAAAACAACATCACAGGTTTTTTCTTCTAGTCAGAGCAGAGGAGAAGGTGAGAACGTGTGAGGGAAACAAGAGGGAGACACCAGGGTCACTGGCGAAGGAAGGGCAGGAGGTGCTCCAGGTGCCAGAGCTGAGATTTCTCTGCAGACCGTGGTGAGACCATGGTGAAGCAGCTGTGCCCCTGCAGTCCTGGGGATTCACAGGGGATGCAGAGAACCACCCACAGCCTGTGGGGATCCACGGGGGATGCAGAGATCCACCACAGCCCACGGGGAACCATGGGGAATGCAGAGATCCACCCCCAGCCCATGGGGATCCATGGGGGATGCAGAGATCCACCCACAGCCCATGGGCATCCATGGGGGATGCAGAGATCCACCCACAGCCCATGGGGATCCATGGGGGATGCAGAGATCCACCCACAGCCCGTGCAGGACGTGCCCACGCTGGAGCAGTGGATGCCTGGAGGAGGCTGTGATCCAGTGGGAGACCCAGTGGAGAGAGAGGCCCCACTCCCAGGCTGGAGCAGCCTGTCCTTGGAGGACTGCACCCTGTGGGAAGAGAGCCACATTGCAGCATTTTTGGGAGGTCTGTGTGCCCATGCGGTGAATTCACATTGCAGCAGGTGCTGTTTGGCTGCTGCTCCTGAGAGTGGAGCCACACTGGAGAAGTTCACGGAGAGCTGTCTCCCATGGGAGGGACCCCACGCCCTCACAGGGAAGGATTCCTCTCCCAGAGCAGCAGAAGAAATTCTCAGTGATGAACTGACCCAAACCCTCCTGCCCTGTCCCCTGTGCTGTTGGTGGGAAGGAAGGAGGGGCTGTGGGGGGGAGAAGGTGTTTTAGGAGCTTATTTTACATCTCATTATCCTCCTCTGGATTTATTAGTAATAACTTCACTTTGCAACTTTCTGAGCCTGTTTTGACCTTGAAGTGATTTCTCCCAGTCCTTATCTCATGGACCCTTCGTTATTTTTTTCCTCTCCTCTACCCAGCTGTGGCAAGGGAGGGTGAGCGAGCGACTCTCGTGAGTACCTGACATTGGACCAGTGACAAACCACAACACTCTTACAGTCAGAAAATACATATAAAATCACACCACCAGCAACTTTCATTTGTGCACTTTCTGTGGCTGAGTTTGAGCATGTTTGCCTTCTATCTAAAGTGAAAATTATAGTTGAGATTTCCTCCAAGACATTTAAAGGAATTAAGGTCTGCATTCCTGTTAGACAGCAGCATGATTTGGATCTCTATATTCTCCAGGTAAGTCCAAAAGTCCCATTAGCTTCTCTTGACTATACCACAGCAATGCTGGAGCCTTAGAAGACATCTCTTGATGTTCACCCATCATTTAGCACAGAGACTGAACATATGCTTCATTTGTCTGTGCTTGCCCCAGTTGCTCCTTCTTTAGGGCTGATCTTCTGCAGCAAATGGGGAAAATTGCCTGTAGTGAGACCAGATTTCTGAAGCTGGGTAGCATCTACATTACAGAGACAGTAGATTCCCTTGGAGACCTTCACAGGAATTCCTGTCACAGACAAGGCAGGAAAGTTGTCACTTGCTCCGAGACTGCTTCACTGTGCACCTGGCATTTCAAAACAAGTCTGGAGCTCAGGTTCAGCAGACTGGATTCCACTCACTATTTCTTTGGTTTGGTTATTTTCTTTTCCTTTTATTTTGGACAGTGTTGCAGAGAACCTTCTTTGGAGACTAAGTTTCCGATGTTAGGCGTGATTTCAATCATGGGGCTCCCAGGGCTCAATAAAATAAAACAAACAGATGTTTCAAGTTTTGAAATGAGTGTAACAGCTTAAATAAAAGGATGATAATACTGACAAATTCTAGCTTAATCTAAATATTAGTAGTCAACTTTTTATACTATACATTACCAGATCATTTTTCTCAAAGTCTAGTTGAAAAATCTAATTCTCAAATTTACCTGTTTTATTTGTTCGTTCCCAAAATGATGCAGGGTGAAAAAATATCTTTAGGGCACATCTTTGTTTATGCTTTTACTCAAAACTGACTCTTAGCCTAGCACAGCATACATGCCAGTTTAGATCACAAGGCTGAAGGGTAAGATCTTTTTTTCTGCTTTTCCTCCGTTCAATGCCCAACAAAATTGTCAATTATTCGTAGGTGTTTCCTAAGAACCAGTATTTAGGTAAAGAAGACTCAGGGCTTGAAGATAGCAGCTAACCTAAACTTCATTTTGGTATTTATTCTAATTATGTTGTTGACCTTGGAGGCCATACATGTTGGTGTTTAAGCACCTCTAACACCTCCAAGGCTTGTGTGAAGGAAGCCTTTGGAGCCCACCAGTGACCAAGGGCTTTGTCCTTGTTAGTCCAGCCAGGTACAAGACATAATACTTGTGAAAATTATTAGGCACAGGTTTATTATTACAAAAAAACCCCATCAAATTTGGAAAAGAAAATAATATATGCTTGGGAAAACCACTCATTTGCATATGTATTCAAATGCTCTGTGGGGCTTGCAAAGTCTCCACTTTGAGTGATGGACCCTTGGAACAACACTAATGAAAACACTTCTGTTCTGTATTTCCTGTGTGTACTTTAATTTCATTTATGAAAATGAAGGTTTGATTGTGTATCTTCCTCAGCCATTTGGTAGTCTGCCATCAAAACTCTAAGTGATATGACACACAATAGATTTACGCACCATGAAGCAGACACCATAGGGATCTGGAGTATTTGTGTTTTATTTCCAGTTAAACAATACACAGGGGGCTGTCACACTAACAAGGTATATAATGATTGACTTGCTCAGCCACTCTGAGAGCTTTACTCTGATACTACTGAAATCTCAATAAACAGGAAATTTATATTTGAACAGCTGTTTATTTTGAAATGCTGCGCTCTAGCCTCTTCCTTTTCTGAACAGTACATATGGTTCATTCCTATTTAATTGAAAAAATCTTTGGTGAAATTGAGTCATAGTTGTACAAATTAAAGCTTTTAAAAGTAAGGTTTTGCTTTGTTCTTTTCACACTTCTCTTTATCCTGTCATTTGCCCTTTGATATTCACAGTTTGCAGACAATCCTTAGCAGTGTAACTGCTGTACTCTGTAATACTGCAACTCTCTCCCATTGGAGGCATCATAATACAAAAACATGAATGTGGTCATCCTTTTGTCGAAAATCCGCAGAATAATTTATCAATCACATTATTTTATGAGCACAGTAAACCTCAGGCTCACAGCCCTGTAATGGTATCCATGGTCCTCTATCTCATACAAGAACCATGAGAAGAGAAATTCTCTGCAATGATCATCCCTGTAGCTTGGTTGTATGAGTTTCAGGTGCTGTGATGCTGCCTGCAGCCCTCTCCAAACTGCTCTAGAACAGACTGAGGGATGTGTAAGCTCAGGCTCTCCCACTCCTACAGGTTGCATAAACAATCAGTAAAAATTAGAAATAAGCAATTACACATTTAAAGTAAAGTAACAATTAAATCTTATAGCTGTGAGAAAGGTTTGATCCAGCAAAATAATTTTTATACTAAAATTCTGAGGCATAAAGTCCTATTTTGTAAGTATTAGTTTTCATGCAGTACAATTTTAATTTCTTAGACAGTAGGGGTAGGCTTCCTGCTACTGGATCACCACAGTTCGGCTGAGTTTGGAAAGCACCAAATGTTTTTTCCACATTAAGGGCTTTGATCCATCTTAAAGTTGATGTCCTGGGCTAGAAATTATGAAGGATATCCATTGTCAGAGCTACCATGATCTTTTTGGAAAAGGCATCTTACACATCTTCATCCCATGGAGCAGGAGCCAGTGTCCACGTCACAAAAGATCTAACTCCACCTGTACCTGCAGTCTGCAATTTCAGTAAATAGAGTGGGCTTTAAAACTTGAAAATTCTGTCATTTTATTGTGCCCACACATTTTAGCCAAACAATGGGACTCTGTGAAAAATGACTGCTCAACTACTCAACATTTGGCAAGTGAGGAGGTACAGGGCAAAATCTTCAACCATGACAAATCTTTGATTTATATCAGCTGCAGCTCTGGCAGACAAGTCTCCAAATAAAGCTGCCACACTAGACAAAGTGGAGAGATATTTGCCAGTCTTCCACCATAAAATGAGGTCCAGCAGTCAGCTTCTCGTCTCCTAAAATTCTTTGAATCCAAACAGGCTCCTGGACAAAAAGTTCAGGTTTGTTTATCCCTGAGCAGTGACCTTTGTCTTGTATCTTTGAATTGACATTAGAATACTTGGGTAATAAATCATTTCTGTCATGTGAGATGCACAAAATCCATTGAAAATCACTGGCAACAACTGAAAAAAATTATCTGCAACAGGCAACTGGACTAAGACTTGTGGGTGAGCTCTCCTTGGTGTAGACATGTATATCTGTATCACCCAACACTCAGCAGGGAAAGATAGACCACTGTCTGGTTCTATGCCAAAAAAAACTGGAGCGGAAGGCATGAAGAAAATTTTAAAAGGTAAAACTTGATACTCAAACTTTCCTCTTTTGAATCTGCCAGAGCTTTAGCCCATTGATCTTTGTCCTAGCAGTGGATGTTTCTGTTAAAGAGGGGATCACTCAGCACAGAATATAAAAACCCCTCTAACAGCAAGTAATTTTACCTTAGATGGCACTGACCATGCCTGTTAGCTGCTTTTTTTCTTTCTTAACTTATTGTCTTACCATAGCATTGTTTACATTTTACTTTGATAACAAAATGTAAGTTTTGTTTGCAGGCAGTGCTTAATATCTTGTCTATATCGGTCACATGACACACCCTCTTCTTCAGACGGGCTGCAGAAAAACAAGGTGCTTTTCCTTAAACACAGTTTGCCACACATGAGCAATATACAGGCAACCTATGGCAGTTGTGAACTAGCAGCAGAAATGCCCTCACATTTTGTTGGAAAGACAGCCTTACTTTCACTAACATTTTTGCTGTTGTTTTGTTTTAACAAAACACATCTTTCAAGGTGGCCAGTGGAGGGAGTTGGCAGCACATTCCCCCTTTCTGTGATCAAGCTGCCCTTTTGATGCTCCCAGTCCACCACAGAGGTTGTAATATTCAACACCATTCTGCACAGGCAGCTTTGCTCCTGAAGCACAAAATTAGGTTTGGTTTGTCTTGCAGTAAAGCACATATTTGTGATCCACAATTCACCTCAAAGGCCATAGCCAAACTAGCAGCAGCAGATTCAGGAGCTGTCATGATTAAATCACTAGCAAAGACAAAAGATACCAGAAACAAGCTTCTTGCTTGTTGAAGGAGCAACAAGAAATAAGTAGCTGTAGATTGGAATGTCCTAAAGTCTCTGTGTCTGTATCAGTACTGGTAAATAAAACTGTGACCAAGTGCTTGCCCCCTTTGCCTACACTTCATTTCCCTCAAATGAGACAGCCTCAGAGGGATGCATCTTCCTCCTGTGCTCTTGTCCATCCCTCCCTTGGCCCCTCCAACTGCCCTGCTTTCAGCTCTGCAGCACTCCTGAGGCTATGCCTGTGGTTCCCATACCTGAGGCATGGTCCAGCTCCTTGTGATGGTGGGAGGGAATGGGGACCCCTGTCCAAGAGAGAAAGAGATCTGAGGGATGCTCAGCACACACTCCTCACATTTCTGAGGGCATCACAAGGAGAATGGCTTGATAATGCAAAGCCTCAAGGGATGGACTGGGGTACAGAACAGTGCTGCTCCATGTTTTCATGTTCTTCATCCATACTCACAGGAACAACTGTGCTGTTTTTATAGATGTGCTGAAAGATTTAGCCCACTGAGAGAAACCCTTAAGGATTCTCCTTTGCTTTTCCTGTTATCTATACAAAAAGCCAGAAAATAACTATTTTATTTCATTTATCACCTGAATATCAGGGAACAAAAAATAGCCTGGAAGCCTGTACCCAAATTTGTCAGATGAAGTATTTGCTCTCACCAAAACTAAGGAATACTCATCCTCACCTCCCTGTGAGCCCCAGTCTTAAAGCTAGGAAAAACACCTTCCAGATTTCTTCCCACAGATGTGGGGGAGGAAGGATCTCTTTTTTTTTTTTTTTTTTTTTTTTTTTTTTTTTTTTTTTTTTTTTTTTTTTTTTTTTTTTTTTATTTATTTATTTACTTGCATTGCCAAAGCTAACGTCAAGGAAAATCATTTTGTGTGTTTGCAATTTCTTTGGACAGATATATGAAGTCTGACTTGCCTGATTTGCCTTTGAGTTCTGAACAAATTGTTCCCTATGTCACTTTCCATTATGAATATCTTGGGATGTTTGTTTGGTTTCTCCCTGGCACTAAAATTAAAAAATACATTATTAAAAAATAATATAAAAGGAAAAGCACACTTGTTCAAGCTATCGTTTAATCAACATCACACAAAAATTGCTTCCCTAAGTAATTTAAATAGCAGCACTGCAATTCTTATGTACCTTTAGATACTGAATTTAATCAAATAAAATCTAGTTAGCATAGAAAAATACTTACAAAATAGTCTTTAATGACTGGGGACTTACCAGAATATCTTTGGGAATACACAAATGCAACAGTACACATTATTTCAAGAAACACAGTCTTAGGGGAGTCACCCAAACTCAGAGCTTATTCAAATACTAACAAACGTTACACAATCTTGTCATCTTCAGGGAAAATCAGCCTTCAGGTTCTGCTCTAAGTAACGCCCCTGTTTCAGTAGGGTGCAGCCACACACACTCAGATCCCACTGAAATCAACAGCACTCAAATGATACTGGCCTGTGGGTATGAGACTCAGTGCTTTCCTGAACAGGTGTGAGTTTCATTTGTGTTTAAAAGCATTGCCTGAGAGAGGGTTTAAATGAACACTGTCAGCTCAGTCAGCACCCACTGTGAACCAAACTGCAGCATAAGTTTGTAAAAATTCCCTGTTCCTCATAAATGTTAAAGAAATAAAGAAGTGGTGTTGAACTCTGCTGATATAAAGTCTTCACCTTTATGTTATAATCTGGGAAAGCATAAAACATATCCTTTGTCCAAGGCCTCCATTGATTCCCCTTTAAAAATTCTTAGTTCTATAATTATTAGTTTTCCTTGTTACTTTTATATTTGTGCCTTGTTGAATTTCAAATGTCTGAATCAATACTTTTTTATCTTTCAACCACAGCAGACATATAATGGAGAAAAGGTCCTGCAAGTAAAACTTGTCTCTGCATGTCAAGGTAACTGCTCAAATCTTGCATTACTGGTCCAGTGGCTAAGATGTTTCTAGCTATCAAACAAATTCAGACATCTTTGAACTGTCCCTATTCAGTAAGTAAGTATTATTGTGCTACTTCACAAATGGGAAGTGAAGGCCAAGGATTCCATTCAATGCACTGAATGTCTCAATGATTTACCCCAGCCTTCAAAGAAAAACAGTACAGAGCAGGGACTTAGGGTCCTATTTCTGGCAGGAGTCTAACCTCTTCACATCAGCTGCTCAGGGAAGTGAGCAGTATATTTATATTTAGTCCACACTAATCTAAATTTGCCTCACAGCCTCCTAGCACCAGGACCCTACATATAGTTTAGAGTCTGTCACAAAGGTTATCTGAAACCTCATTCACTTTTTCTTAGATAAAGCTCTCCTAGCTGATGCGGCTTTGACATAAAGCAGGCAAGAATTTCAGATATGCTTTCCCAAGTGTTAGTAAAAGATGCTTGAAACTTTGCTACCAGAAGAAAGACAGGCTTGCAATAGCTTCAGTTGCAAATTAGGAGCAATGTTGTTACCCCTTGTGTCATTATTCTCATTCCTAGCAGTGGGGTGACAGAGGTGCAAAATCAGTGTAAGCCCAGACACAGACCCATCCCTTTTTCTAGTAACCCTCAAAAATGGAACTCAAAGCAGTTGCAGCTGAACTCTCCTGTGATGCAGTACATACAAAAGTATAAAGCAAACAAACTTTATGGCTGGAAAAATTGCAAGACTAAGGTTGTCAAATGATAATGTTTTGTCCAGACTGAGATTTGTCCAGCTCTTCAGAGAATGATGAGCTCCTCTCTTATAAGTAAAAACACCTACATCAAAATTCACAGAGGAGGATCCCAAAGTCAAAATCATTTCCAAACGTCATGGTCACAATATAACTTTTGGCTCTGTTCTCTCCTTAAGCCTGAGTGAGAACTGTATCTATTTTTCTGCATGTGCACGGACAGATTTGTGTTTGGATATAACACCCAATTCTGTTCACTCCAGTCAGCATACACCAAGTAATAATTGCATCAGAACAGTTAGAACAGCCTTGCCCTTTGTTTAGAAATGCTTTTGCTCATGTGCTTAGACAGTTGGCCACTTTGCTTCAAGTCATTGCCCGAGGGTCTTTTTCATACCATGAGACTATTGATCAATGCAGCTATGGTACTGGCCATGCTAAAGCACTTAGCAGGGAGGACCATGCAAAGGTTCCTTTCTTCCAACCTATTCAGACAGAAGAAAAACTAAATATAAACTGAACTTTTTAAGGCTCCATTGAATGTTTGTCCAATTGTGAGGAGGAAATTCAGGTCAATTCACCTATCCCTCAAGCACTCCTTGGAGTTTATTGAAATTGAAAAAAAAAAAAATAAACTTCTAATAGATATAACCATCACGTAGAAAGGACAAAAGTGTCCTTATAAGCTAATAAGACTGTAAAACATCACATAGAGGATCACAGACTCCCTACTTTTCTTGGCTTGTTTCCTAGAGATGGCTAGCAATAGGAAATAAATAGAAAAAATGGCATTAATCTGTTATATTTTACCCAAAAGCCTATTTACTCTAATATTTTCTTACTGCAGGAGCTGTAAAATGAAGAAGTTTATGGCTTGTATGAAGCTCAATAAGAACAATGATTCATCTCTAGAACAAATATTTGGACATAAAAAAAAGGAAGATTCAAGGAATTATGTCTGCCTTAATATAGATTCTTCCGTGAAGAGTACTGTCCCTACCTCCATCAGTGACTGACTCAGCTCACCTTTTTACTCGGAGCAACCAACAGACCACTGGCTCCTTTTCCAAATTTTCCTGGCACATGTAATGTATAGTGTTGTGAGGCTTCTTCACATTGGTAATTAAATTTTTCTTGGTCTATAGTCTGGTACTGAGACCTACAGGCATGGACTAGCCCTGCCCATGCTTTTAAACTCTCCTAGTCTCCAAGAGGCCATACTGCCTTTGGGGAGTTACTAGCTCCTGAATCATTCTGACTTGGCTGCGAGCTGTTATTTTCTGTGGGTCACAAGTGTGCCATTTGTGGGCTGTTGCAGAAATAACAGCATGGACAACCAGGTGCCTGTGCCCTGAGGCCTTCCCTGTCATCACTTAATTTCCTGGCATAGATGTAGCTGTTTGCTCAGCCTAGCATTGCCCAAGTTCATCATCTTTTCATACCTCTGAAAAGCAGAGAAGTTTTCCAACATCTAACTCTGTACTCTACAGTGGCTCAACCTCTTTGTGTTTCTGCTGACATTCCTTAAGTTTAAAAGTTACTAAGGATTTTTTGAATAAGAAAAACACTGAAAAAGAGACATCACAGCACACAGATCTGACTCCATGCTTCTGGTTTACATAGCTTTCTGCCCATGAAGAAGGAGCTAGCAGTGCTACACATGGGATTTATTTCTCAGTTGCAGTAATATTGCATTATCAAACAACCCCACCATAAATAAGTATCACACCCACAAGAAGTTGTAACAACTGTTGTGAGAAGGCTGGAAGAGTAAACATCAAAATAAGACACATTATTTAAAGCTCTAATAAAGCTGAAAAGCAGTTTTGGAAAGAAATGCCTAAGTTATGAGAAAGCATTAGATGACTAAGGGTATCCTTTTCAATGGAAGTGAAATCTCATGTTTTTGATGGAGAAAAAAAACTTCTTTTAATTAGAAAATGACAATTACACTTATCATAAATAAAGTGCCTGGCTTGACGAGTAATTTGTTCCTGCTGCATCATCAGATCAATAAAAATTCAAAATATGAATGTGCTTCAGGCTTTGCAGGGTCGCAGCAAAAATTTCTAACCTGATGAGAAATCATGTAACTCCTACTTCTAACTAGGTATATTTGAGATGATTGCATATAGATAGGTACAGATACAGATACAGATACAAAGATATAGATATAGGTATGGATTATACATATACGTATACATATACATAGATATGTATGGTATAGACATGTGTGTATATGTGTATCTGCTATATCTTCTACATGTAGCTCTACAAATAAAAAATTTAATATATATATACACACATATATACATACATACATATATATACACATACACACACACACATATATATATATATATATATATACACCTGGTTCAGTGTTGATCTTCATCATCATTACTCTGACTTTCATAAGAACTCAATTCAGAGTTTTCTTCAGTACATATTTTTCTAATAGTTCATGGTACCTATTGGTTCAGGAAGCACTTCATATTTCTTACTCATTGATTCACCATTTAAGTTAATACATTGTTTTCTAAGCATAATGTTTTTAAGTTCTAAGGAACTTCTAGATATAAATGAATATATTGTAGACTCTGCACTAAGGAGATGGCATTCTGGCAAAAATATTAAAGGGGCCCACAGAAAAGAACTCTAATGTATTATGAATGGACTATTTGAATTTTGAAAGGAAACAAAAAAATAAGAGTCACATTAAGCCTAACATTAAAAAGCAAACCTTTGTGATCAAGCATTATATTGGTGACAGCATTAACAGAAGTTGCAACTTTATTACAAAACCTCATGCCAGTTATAAGTGTTCCAAATTACAAACTTTTCTATTCTTTCTAACAATTTTGAAGCCACACGTCTCTTTCCAGCTGTCATAGAATCATAGAATATTTTTCCTCACCTTTGTTCCGTATATTGGAGTGTAGTGTTTATAGTATATCTAATTCCTTTTGCCATAAATCAGCTTTGCATTTCCATTTGATTTTCAGGCCAGCTTTGAAGATTTATCTCTCTGTCTTTACAAATGACCATCAATCATCTGTCTCCTCAGCTTACCTTGTTCCTATGTCCAGATCACAAGCACAGATACACCCTTCTCCTGCACTTTGGTGTCTCCTGCTCCCTCTTTCTCTCTCCTCTCTTATCATATGCTCATGAAGTTCTCCACACCTTGTGTCTCCCCACTCACACTTATTTTTTTCCCCACCTTCCCACAGCAAGGTATGTCCCCCTCCTGTGTCCTCTCTTCCTCCTCTCCCCAGCCTGGCAACACTCTCCACTCTGAATTCCTTCCGTTCTCCTCCGTTTCTCCTTCAGTTCTTAAGTTCTGTTACACCCCTACTAAAAAAAAAAATCTATGTTTCTATATTTTAACTGAAGCCCATGTTTTCTAAGCTGACATCTTACCACTACCCTCAATTAGTCCTTCAGTCATCCTTTTCCTTCTCCTTCTCCTTCTCCTTTTCCCAAACATACATTTCTCCTTGTCAAGAGAATTGTCAGGTTTTTCAAAACTCCTTCCCTTCTGCAGAACATGCAGGACATAGATTCCACAATATTCATTCTAAGCAGACAAGCATCTTATCTGCTTCTTTCAAGCTTGTCTTTTAATCTCACTGGCACTCTTCCACTCCCTCTTTAGTACCTCTATTTCTCAATTTCCTCAAGATGCTCCACCTCACAATATAAATGTACTTTTAAAAATAAACCATCTTTGACTCCCCTCTCTACCAACAATCCCACCCACCTTTTTTGTCTGCAAATGTATTCTGGAGCTCTTCCAATTAAGCTGAGTCTTAAGCCTTCTTTTTTTTTTTTTTTTTTTCCTAACTTCTTCTCTTTGCCCTTCAGTGAAGAAGACACATTTTCACCGAAGTGCCTCGCAAATCATTCCTCCCAAAACCCAGAACTGACACCCTTTGTCACCCTCTCCAATCTGCCTGCAAGGCTCTTCTTCTTGTAAAGCTGCTCTCCATGGACTTTGACTCATCTATGTCTTGATTCTCCTCTTTTCTTTGTAACCACACTCCAATGTACATTTCAAAGAATTTCTCTCATTCTTCCCTCCAGTTTTCCACAGAAGCCTTCTACACCTGGGCTCTGTCTCTGTTTCTTTTCATGTTGTCTCCAGATAATTCATTTACAGATAATTATGCAAATAATCAAATTCCAGATAATCTCATCTGCAAAATAAATAAATAATGTACCTGCTCCATGTTTCTGCCAGCTGCTTAAGAGTGGCACAGTCAGAGTAGGGCTTTTAATCTTTCCCTCTGTCATGTTCCCCTTTTTCTGTCACTATGGAAATACCACTCTCTTGCCTCTTCTGCAGCTCCTCAGGTCCATGGCCTTGCACAGACTCTAGCTGAATTCCCAGTTGGTTCTTACTCCATCTTTTTACTTTACAGTTATACGTTATACATTTTTATTCCCATTCATAACATAAAACACTCCTCCAGGCTCTCACCATCTCCCATCTCAAATAACATCATCTTCTACAAATTTGTCAAATATAACATTGCTACCTATTTCCATTCATAACATTACAGTGAAGAAAAGTTTCCTAGCCTTTTGCTCCGAGCATGTGATTTCACTTTTCACAGCCTTCCCCCTCTTCATTCACACCAAACATCAGCTTCTTGTCTCCATTCTTCACAGTTTGTCTCCACAGTATTTATCATCTTTCATATACTAAAAGTGACAGTAACATTTAACACACGGTCCCACAGCACATTTGGCAGGAACAGGCATTTGGGGCCAAAAGCAGAGGAGAGGTGAATTAACATCCATGAAGCCAGCAGGATATGCCCAAGTGCCAACAAAGCCACTTATCCTATTTTTTCTGGTAAGGAAGGGAATTTACTCATCTGTGACCTGGGGAGCAAAAGAAAGTTTATTTCATGAAGGATAAAGCAGGAAGAGGCTTCTGAATCAGCCTCACAGAAGGCAGTGGTGAATGTTGAAGACTGAGTTCAGGAGCAGAGGCAAAGAGCCCCTAGGCTGACTTTGGCAGCCTTGTTCTGTGCCCAGTCATAAAATATCCATCAGAAGAAGCCTTAAAAAGCTAAAGATGGATATGACTGCAGCTCAAAGATATGTTGGTAGCAGACAGCTCAGATGCAGGGCTGAGTCTATGGCAGATGAGACCAAGCAATATCCAAATATTTGAACACATCACCTCTGTACAGCTAGCAGGCAATTTTTATCCAGAGTCAGAGCTGAGTCAATGCCTACAACAAGAAAAGTTTTCCAAAAAATATTCTCCAAAGCAGTTGGTATGTGAGCCTCCTAGTCTTTCTTTCAAACTGTCCTCTTAAAAGTATTCACAACAGGCAGTCACCATGCACGAGGCAGCTGAAAAGGGCTCTTTACATCCCAACCCATTAGAGCCAAACTGTGCTGTGCACACAGCCTATCCATTCATTCATGCCTCCTTTCTCAGATCAGTGCTGTTCACCTGCCTGGGCTTCAGCCTCTGCTGCACATCTGGGGAAACTTCTGGGTCCAGTTTTGAGAGCTCCTTTACGTCATCTGAACATGAACCTTTTATACCAACAAATGACAGCATTTGAGACTTAAGCTATTTTATCTGTAGATGCATGCAGATACAAAAAATTATGAGAGCTAAATACTGTCATTTGACCTTGAACAGTTTCTAGCATCAATTCTGAATTGGTTTCCCATTCATTTGCCCATTAATAGCAAATTGTCCAGACATTTGGTTTAAAAAGCCTCATACTCAGAAATGGGCATTTTGTCCAAATAGGCACTGAGCACACCTCGAAGGTTTGTCCTGCTTCATTTGTGATGGAAACGGTTTTCATTAAATTTATTTCTTTCTGCTATGTATAATTTTTCCATACGAGAGCATGGACAAAAGGTAAGATTGTCCTTATGGTATCCAAAAGGCCACGCTTTTCAAGCCACTCTGCTCCAGTAAGCCCTATGTCCAATCAGACAGACAGGACAAGATGCCTATAAATTCATCCTTGTCAAAAAGAAGTGAATATCCCTGACTATGCCTTCACAGAAAGCTTAGGCTGCTTCCAGCTTCAAAAGGTGCACCCTGTTGACAGCTCCCACAGGCCAGGGTGCAGCCTGTGGCTCTGGCCAGCTGTGCCCATGAACAGGCTCCAAGCACCACTGCTCCCGTGGAGTGCACGAGACCAGACCCTGCCTCCCCATTTCTGCCAGGTGATAAATGAGGCCACCTGCACTTCACACCAGCTGAATCCCCCTTCTGCAACAATATCACATACACTCCTGTCTTCTGCAGTCTTGCTGGTTGGAAACATTGTGGGTTTAGTTCTCTCTTCTACTTTACAGGATGACCAGGAAGATTTATCAGCAGTTTAATACAGAGAGGAAAAAGGGCAGGGGCAGTGGGCTGTCAACATTAGACAAGAGCACATCCCCCCACCAGCAGAGTGCCTTCAGAAATAAAAGAGAGCGTCCCTGCAAAGATCCCTACGGCAATTTAGTCTGAAGGAATATGCCTCCCTCAGGACTCTTCTTATGGCTGCCAGAGTTATGAGGGCCACACGCTGCCACATGATTATTATGGTGTGTTTAATTAGCACTTACATGTTTGGGTTATTTCTTTTGAAATAATCCAAAACTGCATGCGTTGTGCAAACTCCCTGCATTAAAATGACATAATAAATCGTGTCTTCTTTCAGGCAACAATTTGTGACAGTAACATGTTGCAGAAAAAAAGGTCAAGAACAAGAAGGAGAGAAAAATAAATAGGAAACTAAGATAAAGAGACACTAAAGAAGGGAAGGAGTTAATGAAAGTCTTTATAAGGCACAAAAGATTAAAGGAAGATTTCAAGGCATTGACAGGGCTAGCATTTCTGGAATGTAAAATAGCATTTGTATTACACAGCTGAATACCATGCCAGGAATCAATATGCTCTGAAATGTAGTAAAATTTAGGAAGGTCATTGTTTTGTGTAATCATGGTCCTTTCGGTGGTGTCCCCACTGGGATTCGTAGGGTGAAAGTTTCCTACAGCGGGTTTGACAACTTTTCTTCTTAATTAACAAGAAGGTTTTGTCAGGTCACTGGCAAGATAATGTGAAAGGAATATTTCCAGGTCCCAGGTTCATTAAAGCCTGAATTCTGTACCAAAGAGTTTTGCATCTCTTTGCTCACGTGAGGACATTGTGCTCAGATAGATGAGAGATGTTCCCAATAACATCCACGCAAGTAAATGCAGAGATGCTGCAGCATGAGGTCCTTAGTTGGCCCTGCTTTCTTGGCTTGATAGAGCCTGAATTTATTTCCTTAAGAGGATGGTTCAAGGTCTGCTGATAATGCCAGCATTTCTCTGAGGAGTTTTAGCAGACAGCCAAGTTATCACTGAGGGTCTGATTGTGGTTTTATTTATCCTTTATATTGGAACTTGCTTTACATCTTTTGTCTGCGGCTGCATACATGACCGCAGAGACCTTTTAAAATTAAGAACACCTTATTAATGCAAGTGTGAGCTCCTCATTTGTTTTTCCTGTTTGTGCAGTTCCTAGCAAAGTGGGGGGTTTGACTGTGGCTGAGCTCCTAGTTGCTATGGCAATACAAGTAATAAATAAATAGTAAAAATAATACACTGGAATAAAATATTCGGATTTTGTAAGCATGATTTCCAGAATTATAATAAGTGCACTTACTTACAGATTAGCATTTCTGAGCAACATTTCTGAGTGGCTGGGGTGCCCCAAAACACTTGTTAACTATCATGCCTTGTGGCACGCCAGAAAATTGTAATGTGGCTCTACCATGTAATGCTGCAGCATTTTGGCAGTGCTGGTCATGACTTTGCATGTTGCCAGAGGAGTGCCTGGGAGGAGATGTGTGTGTGTGTGGACATGTGAGTGCACATGCTAGAGCCAGGCATGTCCAAACCCTTGAGCTGGCACATATGAAGAACACCAGTAACTTGGTGGGCTTCTCTTTCTCTACAAGTCCATGACATGGCCACTCTCATTCACATAAAAACATTTTACACTTCTCCAGCTGTGCAAAAAAAAGCTGCAAAATGCCTGTAATTTACATTTATACTTCTGTTAAAAATATTTTTATTTCTTATAGAACAGTAATTAGGCTCATGTGGCCAAGATGCAACATGAAGCTGTAGATCAGGAGTTATATTTGAAAGAACCACAGAATTGATGTTTTCTGAATAATCTCCAAATTATGAGATTCTTCAATGTCTTCTTTTTTTTCTTGGAATGTATAATAACATGCATTTCTGTTGTAGATAGACATTCGTTTTAGAAATCAAAGCCATGCAGAAAAATAGCTGCTTTTCCTCCTGTTTTGCAGGGGAAAATAACAAATACTGGTAGAATCTGAAGTGCCTGAAGATTCATATTTTTATTGAAAAAAACCTGTATTTAATCCTATAAGAATGATACATTAAGTTCATACAGAGATAAATAGCTATGTTCATATGCATGTGTATTGATTACATACAAACTGCTACTAGGTGTATTTAGAAAAAAAGGAAGTATAAACCTTCATTATTGCTGTGACAGACATATCTTATAATATCCAGTAGCTCCAGTGGTCATTGAAATGTTTAAGTACATTTTTTGCCTCTTTATACATTTCTAAAATAGATGAAAAATTAAATGTATAAAATAGAACATGTAAACTTGCTGGCTTGCAAAGAGAGAAGAAAGTTAAATCTATGGTGCCCAGAGATCATCAGGCAGCTGATGATGTTGTTCAGCTATAAAAGAAGCTCATGTTGCTAAAGTCAAGCCTTGAAAAAATTAAGTTGATATTTCATTGCATTTTCCTTGCAACACATGGCTCTACACAGGACTAAGGACCAGCAGTAACACAGATGTATGGGAATTGCAGTTGCTTACTACTGCAAGATTTTTAAAAAGGCACTTATTCTGAAATAGTTATTAGTTACAGAAAACATTTATAATGTTTTATATTAATATTACAGAATTAAAGTACAGCGGTAACAATTTCTTTTATTTTTTCACAGCAGGCCTCAGCAGGGAAGAATGAGAAATTAAAAAAAAAAAAAAATCCTACCTTTTCCCAAATCCTGTGGTTACAGAAGACACTCCTCCAGTTCACATCGTCTTAACAGCAGCACAGCAGAGAGTAATATGACTTTATATCATAATGAACATTCTTTGAAAGAAGACATAACTTGTGAGAAAAGTTAAATTGCAGTTCAACCACAGCCAAAGTCACATTCTGCAGTTTTGAAGACAGCAGGTTATGAGAGAACACAGATCACTCTGACTTTGTCATGGGAAAACAAGTGGGCAAAGATGCAACAGGGGAGACCAGTAGGATGCAACCCCCATTTCTCCAGCTCACAGCTTAACCACTGGCTTCTGCCTAATTCTGTGCCCTACAGGGGTCACATCCCTCACAAGAACAACCAACAGACAACACCCTGAACAGTTAGTAGGTGAGGTAACATCTGGTTTATGGATCCTGCCAAACAGCCAAACATTTGTTCATGTCAGGACATCAGGCAGTCAAGTGGAAATGTCTGCCCACAGAAAATGTCTTCCCACAGAAAACTGATGCGTGTTGCCAGGACAAGGAGATACACCAGTGAACTTCAAACATCTGTACATCTGAGTGGGAGGCACAGGAACACAGTGCTCTCTCAGGCACCAGGCCATCTCTTCCTCCTGATGTCTCCAGCCCTCAATGTCAAACCCTTGGGTATATCTACCACCAATGAACAAAGCAAATTTATCATGACAAGCACAACGATCCAGGAGCATCCAGTCCGTGCTTTACTGGGGATCAAAGAGACAAGATGCTTGTCAGCAGCACTAACCTGATGCACACTTTCAGTGCCAATTTTTGCCCAAAATAATCTTTCTGTGTATTGAAAATCCAATGTCAAGGGGGGGAAATGAAAGCAGACAGTATGGTAAAAGAGAAGCCTAATACATTTTTTCCATATCTTTATCTTCCTAAAACTGCAAAAATATTCAGTACTGCTAGTTAGGGAGTCAAATTTTGAGATGGTAAGTAGTGGCAAACTCAGTGTTCAAACCTGTGTCATTTAAACATATAAGCCTAAAAAATTAAGATTTTAAATAGGCTCTGCACAGTCTATTCAGAGTTAGAATAATTAATACAAGTGGATTCCTGCATCAGTTTTACATAGAGAATAACCCAAATTGTCAGGCTAAGCTGAGTTAATCTTTCTGGCTGAGCAGAGCACAGCTTACCAAAAGGTCACCCACCCTCCCTCTACACCTTTGGCAAAGGCATTGGGGCCACCCCTGCAGAACTGATCCACCAAGAACATTGCCAGGTTTCCCTGTTAAGACTTTATTAAAGAGAATGGCATTTGTGTTCAATATCATTCTACATCAATGTCCACATTAAATCACTGTCTGCAAGTGCTCATCTGCTGCATTTGCAAGTGGCTTCCAGCTCCCTCCAGGCAGCAGCACAAGAGGGAACCCTCACTGAGCTCCACCCATCTTCTACTGACCATGAACATTAAGCTGTGCAAAAATGAGGGTTTGTGAAAAAATTTCTTGAAACTTTACCGCAACTGGAAAGACAGATTTCCTTTGCAGGTTCTTCCATGTGCAGAGTTAGGAAAGCAGAGGGCCTGGCTGCTCCGAGGCTGATGGAGGCATACAAGTAACTGTGGGCACTGTGGAAAGGCATCTGATTCAGAGCTCACAGTCATTACCACAATTACTTCTAGCAGAACTGGAACTCATAGCCCTCTCTTCTCTCTACTAAAACTCTTGAGAAAATGCTCCTTAAAAAACAATCTGATGACTTTCTGCTGGCTTGGAAACATAACAAAACCCTAGCACCCAACCTAACCATGGTATATATGTCACTTTTGAATCACCTGATATTAATTGCACCCTCCTTTCCACCAAGATGAAACACTCATACAGAATGATAACCACTTTCTGATCAGCTTGGCTTTTCCCATGTGGTTGGCATAAGTTATTCAACAAAGTGATGGGTCTGTCAACACAAGACAATTTGATATGTGTGCACCCCTGTCAGATTGGACACCAGTGCTGAAGCTCAGCTCCTTGCCAATACAAACCATTACATGAAGTTTTCCTTGACCATGTTGTATATGTGCTGGCACCAAGGAACTTTGCTGGTTGAGCTGAGTCCTCTTTTCTGTGGGTATCTTCTTATTCTGCAGCACTACACCCCTTTTTGAGCTACATGCAGATGCCCTGCTGAATTCATGGACTCGCATTTGCCTTTGGTCATGACCATGAAGAGGCTCCCTTTGCTGTGCAACCAGCCCTGGTGGCAGCAGAGGTGGTATGTTGTGGAAGCATCACAAACAGGGAATTATTTCTTGTCATCAGGGTAAGGAACACAGTCTGTTATTTTTGTCTTTGTAAACCCATCTGGACACCTTCAGCTCACCAGATTTTTTTTTTTCTGATTAAGGCAACCAGAGTCTAACAAAGTCCTGCTGGCTTATGTCTTTCACTGTGATGCAGAGTATCTTAATTCCAAGTGGTAAGAGCAGCAGCATTTCTTGCCCCTTTTGTATTCCCACAGCAATGAGCCTGGGCTGATTTTTCTGCATGCAGAAAGTCATTGAAAGCCAGAGGGAATCTGTACTTGAAAGGGTTTCAGCCATGAAATGCAGCAAGCCCCAGCAGTATGTCTCTGTGAGATTCAAAGGAATATGTCATTCTTTAGGTATTGTGAATCTTGACAGGTGTTTTAGGGGTATCTCTTTTTGCCTGCATGACTACACTATAGTCTCTGTACAATTGGGTGTGTATATATATGAAAAAGGTAAAATCTCAAAAGAAAAGCAATTCCAATTTTTTAACCAAGCTGGTGAAAGTCTCAGATTGGAAAAAAAAAAAAAAAAAAAAAAAAAAAAAAAAAAAAAAAAAAAAAAAACCACGTGATTTCTTCAAGGTTTCCCTGTAATCACTACAAGTTGTTGGCAAGATGGGGAAACACCCAAAGCTGATGTTCAAATATGTGCCTTTGTATTATAAAAACATACTGAAGCACTGGTGGGTTTACTTGTGATTTAGTTGCAAAAATTCACTCCTAGGTTTCAGCCTCAGGCTTTGGAGCTATATGGAAAGCATAACAAAGCTACCATACAGTGCTTTCTCATGGTGCTTATTCTAAAGGCATTGTTAGAGAAACAGAAGTCAGAATGCTCCTGAGACACAAAAAGCTGTACTGCGCATAAACACGAAGTTTATAAATAGCTTGAAAGTCATAACAAGAAATTCTAGAAAACTCTAAAATTTAAACAAGGTAGGAAGAATGGACAGAAAATAATAATTCAGATAAGATTTATGTATTTTAATGAGCTGTGATTTTTTCCATCATCTCCAACAGCCGACATGTATCCTGTCTTGGAATGTACAAGTAATGATACTTTAACTATAGATACTCAGAGGTGTCTTCAGAGGATGGTTATGCATGTAACAATCTAATTTATCAAAACACAAGAATGTACAGTGCCTAATGAAAATAGAATATTCATTGCTAAAATAAAGTTTTTTAAAAATGGACTTTAAATTTAATCAATGGATGTCCACCTGGTCTGTTAAACACTAATATAAAAGCAGCTTAGGAGTAGCAAGTACTTTATTTATCGATAGCCAGATGCTCATTTTGGCAAAGATGGTCCTTCTGCATGCCCAGATTTGGAGACATTTCTTAAACTGCTGATGACCATCAGAAACAGGCTGCTGGGCTAGCCTTTGGCCTGGTCCGTATGGAAGCTCTTCTGGTCTTGCTAGTAGAGCAGAGCAGGAAAGCAATCAGTTCTTATTTCTCACAATTCAAAGGTGGAGGAGCAAAGTTCTTGTTTGGTGCCCTCTCAAGGCCTCTGCACACAGATGCAGCATTGCCTTTGGACACCCCCCCCTTTCCTGCCTCATACTCCCAGCTTGTGCCTGCCTGTCCCAGAGCACAGGCATGGTATTCATTGCCATTTAAATTCTACTTTTCCACCTGTCATCTACCTATAGCAGGGGAATCTAACAAACCCTTGCTGGCTTTTGTCTTCACTGTATGTGCATCCTAATTCCAGGCAGAAGCACTTCGCTGAGGAGTCAGAGGATGCATTATCCCTCTTTTTTCAGTACACAACCCCAGTCATAATGTATGCCCACAGGAAGAAATGTTTCCCATGCAGGGAATGACTCAGACTGGGTCAAAGCAGCGATATAAAGAGTGTGGAGAAAAGTGAACAGTAACAGCAGCTTACAGAAGGTAGCATTTATCTTTACAGAGTGACAGCTGCTCACTGTGAAGTTACAAGGGAGTTTTGTGATTTTCTGACTCTGAAGCCCACTCTTTAGGAACCACAGATATGGAATATGAAAAGACTGCACATGCTGAATAAGTCTTTTTTAATGAGACAGGGTCAGATTGTGATGAAGCTCACTCAGGTTGAGTGGGCAGGCATTTTCCTTCTTGTTTTGGCCCCATTGATATTAACATGTCATTATTAGTAAAATAAAGCTGAATACAATTCAAATGCACTTGTGGCCTGTTGAATACTAATAATTGATAATTAATAGATTTCAATAGATTCAATAGATTCTAATCTTTTTACTTTTTCTGAGTGACCAGCTCTACTGGGAAGTAACAACAGTAAGGGGTTGCCCTGGTAGGACTCTTATCATGAAGTGATGTGCAACAACTATCAGGCATGAAGTTGACTCTCTGTTTATAAGATTAAACAATGACTAAGCCTTAAAAAACCACATAAACAGTGGTGTAATGAGGCTGTCATTGAAGTATAAGGAATAAAAAGAAACTGGTAAAAAACATAACTACATTTTATTATAGCAAGTGAAACACAATCAGAAAACTGCTTCCTTTCAATCTAATTGTTCCACCTGCCTGCATAGAGCATGCTACAAAAAGTCCTGGGCTTAATCACCTCTTAGCTGTGTTGTGGGTCTTTCCTAATGCAAAACACAGCAATGCACCAAATCAACTAGAGACACCAGAAATTATTAAACATGTATAACCTTAAAGAGTCAGGCCAGCCTTCCTTAGTGTTTGTGTATTCATTGGCCCAGGAAAAAAAATAGATAAAATCTAGAGAAGTTGTACAAAAGCAGATTAACCATTCGATTTGTATCAGAGATGAGTTGTGCTCTGGAGCATCTATCAGTTGGGCTGTGCTGGGGACAGATGCCAAAAGACTGGAGGGGAACCCATGAAGCTCTATTCCATTTGGCACAAGAAGTGCATCCTGGGTCTGACACAGAGGAGAAAGACTCATAACCTGGGAACAGCCTCATTTACAGAGCTGCAGCTCATTTATGGAGAGAATGCACGAGTCTTCCCTTGTTCTGGCCATGAGTTCAGAGGTGCCTCCCAGAGGAGAAATGAGCTGGATTTCTCAGGCTATCTTGTGCCATAACCTGCATGATACCCTTGGGCTGGCAGGAAACTCATTGGCACACAGAAAGTCTTGGGAGGAAAAGAGGGCTGAAGAGAGTGACTATGTGTAGTTTTGTATTGGGCAGATACGAACTGAGGTTGTGCTGAGTGTGCTGGGTTGGACTGGCTTTGCTCAGCTTCCTCTGCCTTTTTTTTCCTTGAGACTGAGGAACACTGCTTTGCTCAGGCATCACTTGAACAGACCTCACGTTTTTCATTTATGCTTTTTAATCTCAGCACTCCTGAAAGAGAGACGTCTCAAGGTACTATTTGCAAGGTCATCAGCTAACCTGGCTTTAAAAACTCAGAGAGCTCATTAAATTAAACTCTCTGATTTACTATAATAGACTAGAGAACCAAGGATACATTAAAAACCAAGTAAGAAAAGAACAGAAATTGGGAAGAAAGTTTCTTTTTTTTAAGCACAGAGAACAAGAAAAGCAGAGCTGTAAAGGTACAAACTTAGAGCCAGAAGATCCAAATTTCCCCTTGATTCTAAACTTAGCTCAGCCACTGGCCCACCGTGCAGATGACTCAGTGCACTTCCTTGAACTTAAATCATTCCTCTTACAAAACTTGTTAAAGAAAGACGTCAGTGTAAATTAGATGTTGTGTCTAAGTTTAGCTATGGCCAATACATAAATATCTGAACTTTGATGTGTTCTCATTCTTGTCTGCTTAAGAAAGATGTGTATATACACGCACACATTCATATATATACATAGCAAGGGAGAGAAAGATTTCTTTGTGCTATTTTTGCAGTTTCATTTACATATATTGTTATTTTGCTGGTGACATAAGAGCTCACAGCTGATTAGAAGTTTAACCATTTTCAGAGCAGCCTGATTGCCATAACGCCCAAGCACTCTTCATTCTCTCAAACTGTCAGGAAAGTTTCAATCCCATCCAAGAAGTGGGAGCTGAGAGTACACATTCGGCATATAACATACATGATGGCTGATTTCTTGTGACACTAATCTTCACTCCTGGGGGAAAGGCAGTCATTTATTCATAACTCTACCACTCAAAAGTAACCATTCTTCTCACCATGGAGATAAATGTCAAAACAAAGACCATTCATAGGCTGAGTCTAATCTAATCTGTCCAAAATGAATATATATTTGGATCTGTTGTCAAATCTTGAATAGCAAACCCTTTAGCCTGGGCAACTATTTCCTCAGTCTGCCCTCTCCATCTATAAATATGCATATTGGAATGCATATATGCTATCAGAGAAGCATATTAATCCTGCTAACATGCATAGGATATGATGATGGCCAATCTCTCTGATACCAGCAAAGAGTCAGATGACAAAGCATAAGACTTCCAGAAAAGTGCAACAGAGAGGGAAAATATATATTAATTTTTTGTTAACATTTCTCTATCATTCAACACTCACCTGAAATCAGCAGGTCCTCCAGTCCCAAGCGGCTGGTCTGACAAATGAGAAAAAGAGGGTCCTACCTGGATGTCTGCAGATGGCAATGGAAATTTCCTTTCTCATAAAACTGTTAATTCTCATTTTCCCTCTCCTTTCTCCAGTTCACATTTCCATTTTGGGGATGTCAGCTGGGAGATGCTTATTTATGCTACGTGTCACTATAGGACATGCAATGAACACACGCACACCGCCAGGTGAGGAAAGGAAGAAAGAAGTTTATTTGTTACTTCAGTTAATATAAATTTTGGACAATGACCATGGATTGGAGGATGAGGGTGCCACCTCTCCAACAACACTGGTCAAACTAGAAGTCCATCAAGTTTCTCCTCCCCAAGAGAGGAATGTCAGCAACAATAGAATGTTAGATAAACATTCTTTTGTTTACATGAAAGTGCGTGAGAACTTTGAGAATCTGACTCCAAGTATGTAAACATTTCAGAAGGCTATTAAGAATTGTAAAGAACAGGGAGACAGCTACATCCTTTCCCATCAAATTGTACTTATGGAGTTCCTCAAAACCTCGTGAAAATGGTTGTCACAATTTTCAAGAACGAGAAGGATGACCCCAGAAACTACAGGCCTGTCAGTCTCACTTTGGTGCCCAGTAAAATAATGGAAAGGGTTATTCTGGAAGGTATGGAAAATTACCTGAAGGACAATGCAGTCATCAGTCACATGGCTTCATGAGGGAAAAGTCCTGCTTGTCAAATCTGATTTCCTTCTATGACAGGGTAACCCACCGATATGATCTAGGAAAGCCAGTAGATGTAATCTTTTTGGACCTCAGCAAAGATTTTTATATTGTCTGAAACAGAGTCCTTCTGGATAAAATGTCCAGCACACAGTTGGATAACCACCTTACATGATGGGGGAGTAACTGGCTCACAGGCTGGGCACAAGAGGCTACAGTGACTGGGGTGATGTCAGACTGGCAACCTGTCACTAGTGGAACTCTGCAGGGCTCCATCCTTGACCCTGTGGTCTTCAACATCTTCATAAATTACTTGGAAGGAGGAGTGAAAGGAATACTAAGTTTGCCAACACTGGGGGGTTGACTTCATCGAAGGCAGGAAGGCCTCAACAAATTAGAGACATCAACAAATTAGAGACATGGGCTGAACAAGGGAAAGTGCCAGATTCTGCATCTGGGATGGGGCAACCCTGGATGTACATACAGATCAGAATGAGAGGCTGGACAGCAGTGTCGAGGGAAAGGACCTGAGGGTGCTGGTGGATTGCAAGTTGAATCTGAGTCAGCAGTGCCCTGGCAGCCAGGAGGGGAAGCTTGTGCCCTGGGGGGCATCAGGCACAGCATTGCCAGCCGGGCAAGGGAGGGAATTGTCCTGCTCTGCTCTGCTCTGCTCTGCTCTGCTCTGGGGCATCCTCACCTTGAGGGCTGGGGGCTGTTTCAGGCACTACAAGATAAAAATGACAGTAAGCTTTTAGAGAGTGTCCAAAGGAGGGTCACAAGGATGGTGAAGGGTTTGGAGGAAAAGCCATACAGGGAGTATTTTAGGTTACTTTGCTTGTCCAGCCTGGAGAGAAGGAGACTGAAGGGAAACCTCATTGTAGTCTTCAATATCCTCACAAGGGGAAGGAGAGGCAGGTATTGATCTCCTCCCTCTGGTGACCAGTTTCAGGACACAAGGAAATGTCACAAAGCTGAGTCAGGGGAGATTTAGGTTGGATATCAAGAAAAGGTTCTTTACCTAGAGTGGTTAGGCACTGGAACAGGTTCCCCAGGGAAGTGGTCACAGCACCAACCCTGAGAGAGTTCAAGAAGTGTATGGAAAACACTCTCAGGCACATTTTTGAGGTGTCCTGCTATGAGTCACTCTGACTTGCTCTGTCACAGGATTTGCACTTACAACTGGGTCAAATCCTTATCTGGAATAGTTAAACAGATCTGCACTGCAGCAGGATTGAATCCATGTATCACAATGCACAAATACACAGGCAGCATTGCTAGAAAGGGTCTACTTTCTAAAAATGGCAGAAATGGGTGTCAGGTGACAGCTGAGATGGTGCAGAATGGTCTTTGTGCAAGAAAAAAAAATAATATTTTGCAAAGTAATAACACAGTAGGGAAAAATAACCGGGGAAAAAAAATTCTTTAACACAACCTAAAATAATAGTACAAAGTAGGAATCAAGAACCATGGTGTCACTTCCAGGCTGTGGCTTCTGTGCATGTGAAGTAATCATCTGGAAAAAAAGCTAGCTGTGGGAGAGGATTATGAATGGGTCGTGATCTCACAGCATGAGAAAATGGCCAAGAGAGCAAATGCAACTCTTGTAAGCAATGAGCAGCACCTGCAGAAGGAGGAGTTAAAGAAGTTGCTACTTTTTGTCACATCCTCAAGGTGGCCATTGCTAGGTATTGTAACCATTTCTAGTCTCAACAGTTTAGAAAGGATGTTAATAAATACAAATGATTCAGAGATTGTGCCACATGAGGAAAATCTCCCTCATGCTGAGCACTTAAAGATCAACTTCACTACCCCAAAGAAAGGGCACAGAGGAGACCAAACCACTGCCTAAGACTACATATGTGGAGAGGAAAATCTACAGGCATTAGAGATTCTTCAGTGGGCTACAAATCTCTTGGACTCAAAAACGAGACAAAGAACAGAGTGCTAAACTGTCACATTTGGAACAACTTATCCAGTAAATTTACCATCCCTGCTAGCCTTGCAATCAATACTGCTGCCATACAGAATAGCTCATTCAGAAATGAAATGCCGAATGAAGGAGTCCAAGAAATCCTATGCCCTGTATTATCTAAAGCAGAGTAGACAATCATAAGAATCCACTTGAGTCTTAAAAATCCATGAGTGTAGTTCAGAGGACATGTAGTTCTAGAGGCTAAGTATGAGGTCCTTACATTTTTCAGGATGAGTTTTCCCTGAAGGTTTTTCTTGAAGACTAAATTATTTCTTCTATAACTAAAAAGTAAGCTGCCAATTTATGAAGTAGCAAGCCCCCAAAAGATCAGATTTCCTCCTGTTTTCCTATTTCCCCAATTCTAGGTGAAAACATGTACAGATAATAGACAAACTTGGTGTTTTGAAGAAGACTGAAAGGTTCTGAAGGTATGTGAAGAGGAGGTAAGCACCCTCACAAGCAAATCTTGTGAAAGGCAGATACAGGCTGCATTTGGGTTTACAACAGGGCTCTGTAGAAATTGGCTTTTCTGGTTTTGATGACCTGCGTAGCTCTGTGACAGATGTGGTGTTGTACCACATTTCCAAGGGGTGGGATCTACAGCAGCATCCTTTACTACCTAACTGCATTTTAGCACTTTGACTGAATGTCAGGAGGTTTTTACAATGTGAGGCTCCAAAACCGTGTCTTGCCTAGTCATTCGTGTTTCCTCAGCCAGTTCTATCCACTTCTGTTCCTAGCTGTATAGCAGCATACAGAACCCAAAGAATCCCCACAAAACTCACACTGTAAGACTCAGTATTGCACATTATCCGAGAGTATCACTTAAGATGGGACTTTAAATCACTGGGAACGGAGCTGGGCTTTTCCATGAAATTGTATTTGATTTGGTAAAGAGAAATTTCAGTAGAGTAAGGCTAGGACTATCTCTGTGTGATTTACAGCTGAATTTCCATCTTTTGCACATCTTCAACACATACCAGGACTTGATGAAGACTTTACTTTTCAGGTGAACCAATCCTAAGTTTCATCCTCTAACTACAAATATGAAGAAGGTATTGATCTTGCTTGTCTTAATCACATGTTCAGTTTTGACGAGCAGGAAGTGTAGTGTAGTTATATTTGTGAGCCCTGAATAAGCTTAAGAGCAGGTGTTTGCTGCATTCAGGTTTTGGGAAACAGTGGCTGGATTTTGTAAGTCTGGGAAATAACTCACATCTTCCCCTCTCCTCAACAGGTATGTTTTGGAGGGAAGGGAGTGTTGGCATCCTTCTCTGACCTGGTCTGCATTTAATCAACACTGTTATCTAACTTCGCAGTAACTCCTAACATGTACCATGGACATCATCAGCTAAGTTCTCTCAGTGTTTTCCAGTTTGTCAATAAAATACAGTTGTTGAAACCAGTTTAAAAGGTGAATTCGTGGCAGAGAGGATATGACCAGCCTGTCTCAAGTCCTACACTTGGAGTTTTGAAAAATAAATTGCTAGGAAATTGTCATTTAAATTCTTGTGCTTTGTTTTTCAGTTGTATGATCTTAGAAAGAAATAGAGTTTAGTTTAAGCTAAATTGCTGTTACTTTTCAACATATTTGAGTGAAGACCCTGAGCTACAAATAAAATAATTAACATAAGCAGCTTTTGCTAAGCTAAAGTGAAGATTTAAGTTCTGACCTCTGCTTTGTGCCTGTGCTTTTTCACTGTAGCCACGTACTACCCTGAAAAACTCAAGGAACTCTTTGTCGTGTTGCAGTGTAATTTTTTTTTTTAGGACAGCTAGTACATCTTTAATCCAAAGAAAGATGCTGCTGTTGCCCAAGCAGGGTGACACTTGGAAGCACATTATCGCATACAGAATGTTCATTAAAAGCGGATTAGGAAAAGATCTCATCAAACATACCAATTCCGCTTGAAATAAATGGCTTCTAAGCACAGGAATTGCTAGAGAAATGGACCATAGGTACCGACTAGTTTGGTTTGCATATTTTAGAGAATGTTTCAGGCTGATGTGTGTGGGACCAGGCTCTTTACTCGAGCAGTTTGGTTTAGTTTACTCGAACAGAGTAGAGGTGACAAAATATGGAAACTTAATGAAAAGATATGCCAGGCATGAAACAGAATAATTCTGCTTAATAATTAACTAATTTAAAAAAATAAATTAAATGCAGCTTTCATTGTTAGGTTCTAGATTTCTCTCCCCCAAACATTAGACGAAATTGCATTGTTTACAAAAATTTATTAATACAAACTTTACACACTTTATATAACAGTTATCAAAGTCCTAGTTATAGATATCATGTGTGTAATAATACTTCTTTAAGTTCTTTTTATATTCATTTGCACACAAAATAAGTTCTCCAAGACTAACATCTACCTACTATGACTGTATCTCAAATCTGCTCAAATTTTGGTAAGGCTGTTGGCGTTTCTGGAAAAAAAAAAAAAAAGAGAGAAAAAAAAAAAGAAGAAATCGTACAAAGGATAATAACCTAGGTGATCACTTCATAATGCTTGCGACTAGCCACTGAACTCTAACTGATAAACAAAACGTCAAGAGAGCCCTATGTCATTATACCACAGCCGACACAAACACAGCGCACTCTGCCCATGGCCAAAGAACAGAAGGACGACTAAAACGCAAGCCGATGTGTTGCAGCATCGTAGGGCCACTAAATAGCCATCCGTGAACTCGTGGCGATTTACAAGGTGAAGAGAAGGCACGAAAGCTGCACACTGCGCCCCGCGTCCCTGCGGCCCGGGAGCGCGCCCGGGCGGGCCGGCAGCGCGGCCGGAGCCACCGGGGCAGCGCGGGCGGGCGGCGCCGAGCGCGGG